>QRFJ01006702.1:0-24457 GCA_006176705.1 Cocos nucifera | reverse complement strand
AAGCACAGGTCTTTAGTGGTGGAGGCAGTCATCCCAAAGGCCTCAAAGCACAGCTAAAGAAGATTGACAAAGGCGATATTTGCATAGGTGTTGTCGAGTGCACAGGGATAGTGGGATTGTGCAGGAGGGCATTGCCGAGGGATTTGCCAAGGCTTGGGGCACCGAGATGGAGATTGTGAGGATTGATGGTGCTTCCAAGCCTTGGGAGACCATGGGAGGAGCCAGGGTGTTGGCTCCAGGGATTCTTGGTCTTGGTTGGTGCTTCGGAGACTTGGGACATAAGGTAAAGTAAGGAACCAAAGTCGGAGAATCAAGACTGCAGAATGGATATTTTCTGCAGGTTATTTGGTTTAGTCCAAAACTGGGTCAGTTAAGTCTCAGAGTACAGGCAAAATAGAGAGTTGAGCATTTGGAACTACTGGCACAGCATAGGACTAGGCTGACTCAATTTTGGACTGAGCCAACCCAGTGAAACTTAGTCGAATCAGTGCTGAGACTGAGCTAGCTTAGTGCATGGGCAGAGTTATGTGAGGGTCTATTTTGGGATAGGGTCTGGGATGATCCTAAGGGTCTTAAGGCATGGTTTGAGAGGTCTTAAGATGGCTAATTCATGCATGGGTCGGGTCTAGATCCAGAGGATGAGAGGCATGGAAGACGTGGGTGTACATGGGCTCAGTGAGTACTTTAATGTATTGGGTTAGCCAAGGGAGTTTTTGGTCGGGCCTAATGGCTTTGTATAAATACATAGGTTGTATTAGGGTTTTCATGGGTAGAATCAATACAAATCTTTTCTCCCTCAATTCTCACTTCTTCTCTTCTCTCCAAAGTTTCCACCCTAGGGTTCTTGAAGAAGCACTAGAGAAGGGGGCGTCTCCCTCAAGCCTATGGAGGGAGGCGCCCCATCACAGATCCAGGTGGAGGGTTGGTGGTTTGCTGCCCATAGAGAACGTCATAGGTTCCTTCAGGTCCATGCTAAAGATCAGGGGCTTCCGTAATATGGTATCGATGCTTATGATGTCAAGGATGATTGGAGTTTGAGTGATATCATGGGTCTATAATTTGGTATCGAAGCTAGGTGATGCCTAGGACATTCTGAATGGTAATATCTTAAGGATAGCAGGAGGTTGAGGGATGGTGAGATGATCCTATGCATCGAAAATGGTGCAAGAGTTGCTATTATGGCCGTGAAAATCTATCCTTTGCGATTTCCATCAGGATTAGACTTAGTACTAAGGGACTATTTTTATGTGCCTACAGTAAGCAGGAATTTGATTCTATTTCTTATTTAGCATAGGAAGGCTATGTAATTAATTTTCTTAAGGACCATTGTAATATTGTTTATGAAAGAAATAAAATTGCTAGTGGTTTCATTATGAATGATCTCTATCGGTTACATATTGATGTTTCTATTTTTAATATCGAGCAAAACGTGTATGCCATAGGATCAAAGTGACCCAGAGATAGTCTAAATGATAGATATCTTTGGCACCTTAGGCTAGGTCATATAGCTGATGATAGCGTTAGCAAATTGGAAAAATTCAGGCTGTTGAGTCCATTGACTTCTGAGCCATATCTGATTTGTGAATCATACCTTTATGGCAAAATGACCAAGCTCCCTTTTATGGGACATGGGGAAAGGGCCACAGACCAGTTTGCCCTAGTACATACTAATGTATACGGCCCATTTGATGTGCCAGCCAGGGGTAATTACATCTACTTCATCATCTTTATTGATGATTTATCTTGGTACGGTTATGTGTATTTAATGTGATACAAGTTTAAAGCTTTTAAAAAGTTCAAAAAATTCAGACTCGAAGTAGAAAAATAAATAGAAAAATCCATTAAGATTCTTCGATCAGATCGAGGAGGTGAATATCTTAGTCAAAAATTCTTAGACTATCTTAATGATAATGGCATAATCTCCCAATGGACTCCACCTGGAATGCCTTAACTCAACAGAATTTTAGAATGGAGAAACCAAACCCTATTAGATATGGTTCGATCCATGATGAGCTCCACAGACCTCCCTGAGTTTTTTTAGGGATATGGTCTGTTGACCGCTATATATCAACTAAATAGGGTTCCATCTAAAACCATTCCTACCACACCGTATGAGATATAGCATGATAAGAAACCAAGTCTGAGTCATCTTAGAATTTGGGATTGTCCAGCCCATGTCAAGAGACAACAGATGGATAAGTAAGAGTCTAGGTCCTTTAGAGCTCGATTCATAGGATATCCTAAAGAGTCATTAGGATATTATTTCTATCTTTCGGAAGATCATAATGTGATTGTGAGTCAATACACCATCTTTCTTGAAAAATAGTTTATTTAAGATGGTGGCATCGAAAGATAGATTTGGCTCGAGGAGAAAGTCTCCCAAGAGCCACAAGCTAAAGAACCTACGGAACTCAATTAGATTGAGCCAGTCCAATCACTACCTCGTCCACCTCGTAGATCAAAAAAGATTTTTCATCCTCCTGAAAGGTACTTAAGTACTATTTTAGAGGATGTAGAGAAAATATTCCTCATAGAAAAAGGGGTTCGTGGTGATGATCCCAAAACCTATGATGAGGTGATATCAGATATGGACTCCGAGAAATAGTTAGAGGCAATGAAGTAAGAGATTGATTCAATGCACTCGAACCAAGTCTGAATCTTGGTAGATCCACCTGAAGGTATAGTACCTATTGGGTGTAAATGGATCTTCAAGAGAAAGATAGGTACCGATGGAAATGTAGAGACATTCAAAATAAGGATCGTAGCGAATGGATATAGTCAACGCGAAGGCTTTAACTATCAGGATCCTTTTTTGCCAGTAGCCATGCTCAAATCCATCCACACATTGCATGCTGTTGCAACCTATTTCGATTGTAAAATATGATAGATGGACGAGAAAATGGCATTCTTAAATGGATATCTTGAGAAAGATATCTATATGGAACAGCCACTTGATTTCACATTTCGTGATACTAATCACATGGTCTGCAAGCTGCAAAGGTCCATACATGGACTTAAGCAAGCATCTCGGAGCTGGAATGCTCATTTCAATGATGTGATCAAATTATTTGGTTTCATCAAGAATGAGGGAGAGCCCAGTATTTTTAAAAAGGTCAGTGGGAGCGCTATTGTCTTTCTTGTACTATACGTAGATGACATCCTCCTAATTAAGAATGATATTCCCATGTTGACTACAGTCAAAATGTGGTTGTCTAAAGAATTCTTCATGAAAGACCTAGAAGAGGCATCCTTTATTCTTGGAATTAAGGTCTATAGAGATAGACCAAATAGGATGTTGGGTCTCTCATAGAAGATGTACATAGAAGAGTTGCTCAAGAGATTTAGCATGGAAAGCTCCAAGAGGAGATTGGTGCTCTTCAGACATGGCGTTCATTTCTCCAAGAAGATGTGTCCCAACACCCCTGAGGAGATTGAATGCATGAGTAAGATCCCTTATGCTTCAGCAATAGGGAGCTTCATGTATGCCATGCTATGTACATGACCTGATATTGCCCATGTTGTGAGTGTCACGAGCAGGTATCAGTCGAATCAAGGCAAAGAGCACTGGACTTCTATGAAATTTATCCTTAAGTACTTAAGAAAGACTAAGAATATGTTTCTAGTCTTTGGTATTAGAGAACTCCAGGTCCAGTGATATACAGACTCAAATTTTATGTTCGATATAGATGATCGAAAGTCGACTTCTAGAAGTTTGTTTATTTATAATGGTGGTGCTATTAGCTAGAAAAGTTTTAAGCGGTGATAGCAAATTCTATCGTGGAAGTAGAGTACATCGCTGCATTGGAAGCTGCAAAGAAGGCATTCTAGTACAAGAAGTTCACCGTAGAGCTTGGAGTGATGCCATCAGATGTCGTCTCTCCATACAGCAACAACAATGATGCCATAGCCCTAGCTAAGGAGCTGAGGTCTCATCAGAAATCCAGGCACATCAAGCAGCGATACCAGCTCATCCGTGATTACCTCAAGCAGGGATACGTCGAGGTGAAGAGAGTCGACACTGTAGATAATGTGGCTAATCCGCAGACAAAGCCATTGAGCCAGCAGATGATCTAAGCCCATCTTGAGAAGATGGGACTTAGATTTATAGCCAATTGGCTTTAAGTCAAATGGGAGTTTGTTAGATGTGTACCCTAGAGGTCAGATTGGCTATTACTTCTAATACACTTCAAAGAACAATTTTATAATTTTGACTATAAATTAATAAATGGGTTATTTTTTTATTACAGTGTGTATTTAAAAGTGTCTGTGATACATCCTTTGAGTTAATAGTAATGATAATTCAAATTTTCAAGAGTTAAAAATTTAAGACATGAATTTTCATAATTAACTCATAAAATGCTCCCGATTGTAGGATCATCATGAAGATGGTGATCGATTTGGAAGGTTGGTGTACGATTGCTTTGTTAGGATAGACATGTCTTGAGTCTATGGTGTGGAGAAACCAAAGCAAGAGTGTGGATACTTGTTAGAGAACAAGAGCACTGAGCGTGACCACCTCGAGTAGTCATAAGAAAATCTACCTTATGACTAAAGTTAGACCATAAAATAATTAATTCCTATGGTCAGGTATCATAATTTAGTTAAAATGAATTAATCCCTACAAAGGCACTCGCTCCCACATCATGATTACTGGCACTCGCCATATATCCTGATGTTCCATCTGACACTATCCCCTCAGAGCCACACCTATCTTCCTGCACAATCCTCTCCACCTAGATCTGTACAGTCCTAGCACTGGTGTAGGGATATAGGTCCTCCCTCTACACCCCTCTGCTCTGAACCCGTGTCACAGCTTTTTCCACCTATGAAGCCATCTCTACTTGGTGCTCCACCTGGAACTAAAGTCCTCCTGATGTCGTAGAAGCCGACTCTATCTTCGAGTCCCCCAAGGCCAACCATCCAATGCTGCACTGCTGGACCTACAGCTGTACCTCGAACACCGTCGCTACCTCTTTGGACCCTCTGCACTCTGCAGACCTATTCAAAACCATCTCAGATACACCGCACCTTGCAGACTCCTCCGAGACCACCAAGATTTCATCCAAATTTTTACTTTTAGCGACTGTACTGACGAAATCTGACCTTTCTCCTCCCTTGCACTTCTTCCAAAGCGGACACTCCCACTTAAAGTGTCCTGCTTCTACGCACTTGAAGCATCTCTTGGATCCCTTGTTGCTCCTGTATTCATCCTTCTTCTTTCCTTTCCAATGCTTCTCTGAAACCACAAGACTCTCCTAGAAGACCTCCCTCTTCATCATCCGTTCCCACAATGTTAAAGTTATTCTTTTCTATTGTAAAAGTTAGAGAGAAAAGCTCAATTTATTCTTTTCTATTCTAAAAGTTACAATGTCCTAGTTTATATACCCTAGAGTTTCCACACGAATCCTAATAAACTCCAGCTTAAAAACTTCCTTAGGCTAATCCAATATATGAAAGCACTCACTGAGCCCAAGTCTCACATGCTCTCATCCCATGGATCTAATCGCAATCCATACATGAATTAGACCCTTCAAAACCTCTCAAACCAGGCTTTAAGACCCCTAGGATCAATCCAAACCCTGGCCTAAAATAGACCCTCACGTAACTCTACCAATGCACTGAGCCAACTCAGTCTCAGCACTGAGTTGGCTAGGTTCTACTAGGTTGGCTCAATTTTTTAGAGCCAGCCCAGTTCTGTGCCATGGCTGCAGTCCTAAAATTCGATCTTTCTATTTTGCCTGTGCTCTAAGACTTAGCCGACCTAGTTTTGGACTGAGCCGGCTAACCTGCAGAAAATGTGTGAGGGAGGCCATGGGAGGAGTCAGGGTATTGGCTTCGAAGATTCCAGGGGCTTGGTTGGTGCTTCGTAGACCTGGGACACAAGGTGAAGCAAGAAACCAAAGCTAGGGAATCAAGATTATAGAAAACAGATTTTCTGCAGGTTATCCAGCTCAGACCAAAACTGGGTTGGTTAAGTCTCAAAGCATAGGCAAAATAGAGAGCTGTGCATTTGGGACTGCTGGCATAGCATAGAACTGGATCGGCTCAGTTTCAGACTGAGCCAACCCAGTGAAACTTAGTTGGCTCAATGTTGACACTGAGCTGGCTCAATGCACGGGTAGAGTTACATGAGGGTCTATTTTGGGCTAAGATCCAGGTTGATCTTAGGGGTCTTAAGGCCTGATTTGAGTGGTCTTAAGGTGGTTAATTCATGTATGGATCGGGTCTAGATCCAGAGGATGAGAGCATGGGAGACATGGGTGTACATGGGTTCGGTGAGTGCTTTCATGTATTGGGTTAGCTGGAGAGTTTTTTGGTTGGGCCTAATGGCTATGTATAAATACATAGGTTGTATTAGGGTTTCAAAAAAGTGTGGAACACAGATCTTTTCTCCCTCAACTCTCTTCTTCTCTTCTCTCTAGAGTTGCTGCCCTGGGTTCTTGAAGAAGCCCTAGAAAAGAGGGCATCTCCCTCAAGCCTGAGGGAGGCACACCATCACAGATTCAGGTGGAGGATCGATGGTTTGCTGCCCGTAGAGAACATCACTGGTACCTTTATGCTAGAGATCAAGAGCTTCCGCACCATGATATCGATGCTTGTGATGTCAAGATGATTGGCATTCGAGTGATATCATGGGTCCTCAACATGGTATCAGAGCTAGGTGATGCTTGAAACATTATCGATGACAACATGGTATCAGAGCCAAGTTTCAGAGCCTGATGGTGCATGGAAAGTGCCAGATTTTAGAGCCTGATGGTGCATGGAAGCGAAGGAGAAGTCATGCAAAGTAAAATCAGAAATCTGCACAAGGATTTCATGGTACGTCTCAAGTCTACCATGTTATTGCTATGGTTTGGCCAACCGGGAGTAGCGAGTTGAAGGTGAAGGTTGAAAGGATTAACGAGAAGAGATTTTCCTAGGATGGAAGGACTTGGTGCATGATTTACTAATCAGTTTTGGTGGAAAGGTCAGGATGTATGACGGTTATGTGACAGGCAGGGAGCGCTGGAGTGCTGCAGTAGCGCTTTCATGAAGATGCAGGGTTGAGAAAGGCTCGGCGATGCAGCAACCAAGGAAGGTATCTCAACGGAGAGCATCAGAGTTCTCTAGGAAGATGGGCAGTGTAGGGCTATTGAAGAGAGATTTTCCAAGGGATAATGGTCGAAGGAAGGCTGAAGAAGCGACTATACATCCTTTAGTGTCTGCAAGACAGGGAAGCAGTCGGAGATGTATTCAACGGTTCGATCAAAGTTGGATTTACGAAGCCTTGGGAGTGATGGAGATGGATCCATGGAGGTCCAGTAGGTTAGGGCTGGACAGCTGTAGAGCAGGATAGAGACAAGTCAGGGAGCGCTGGAGTGCTGTAGGAGCGCTACCCTGGAAGCACGGGACTAAGAGAGGCTCAGTGGTGCAGCAGCCGAAGAGTATATCTTAGCAGAGTGTGTCAGTGGTATCTTAGAGAAATTGGGTGCAGGTCTCAGGGAGAGTCAGGAGGTCTTAGAGAGCACCAGGAGGTCTCATGCAGTTGGGAGAATCATGGATCAGGTATCTTCTGGAGGAGCACCAAGGAGAGTCACGGCTTAGGTGGAGGATGGTTCTCCGGGCATAACTGAAGCGATGGTTGGTGTAGGGGCAAAAGATAAGGACTAGGGTGAAATTCCCTAAGGTTCGGTCGCTGGATTTAAAAAGAGTTGGATGAGCTCTTGGGTTTCAAAGGTGCTCGTGGATTACGGAGGTATCCGAGACGGCTTCGAAGAAAGCTGTAGAGTGCGGAGGGTTCGAAGGGACAGCGATGGTATTCGAGGTATAGTGGCAGGCTCAGCAGTGCAGCATTGGGTGGTTGGCCTCAAGGGACTCGATGATAAAGTCGGCTTCTATGAAATCAGGTGGACTTTGGATATAGGTGGAACTCCATAGTAGTGGCTTCAAAATTGGAGAGAAAATTTGATATGAGTTCAGAGCATTGGTGATGCACAGTTTTAGGAGGAGCGACGTGTGCAGGTGGATAGGCATAGTTCTAAGGAGATCGTGTCAGATGGTACAGCATGCGCTGGTGCAGAAATACTATAGGTTCTCTAGAAAAGTTCAGAGAAAGTGATGCAGCTGCTAAGCAGAAGGGATCCTACAATTTTAGGTGGTGCCAAGAAGCAAGCATAGGTCTTCAGCGGTGGAGGCGGTCATCCCAAAGGCCTCAAGGGTGCACAACAATTGAAGATGATTGGTAGAGGTGATGTTTGCATAGGGGCTGTCGAGTGCGCTGGGATAGTGGGATCATGCAGCAGGTCATTGCCGAGGGGTTCGCCAAGGCTTGTGGTACCAAGGTGGAGATTGTGAGGATTTATGGTGCTCCCAAGCCTTGGGAGGCCATGGGAGGAGTCATGGTGTTGGCTCTAAAGATTTCAAGGGCTTTGTTGGTACTTCGTAGACCTGGGACACAAGGTGAAGCAAGGAACCAAAGTCGGAGAATCAAGACCGTAGAAAATGGATTTTTTGCAGGTAAGCCAACTCAGTCCAAAATTGGGTTGGCTAGGTCTTAGAGCATAGAAAAAAGAGAGCTGCACATTCGGGACTGCTGGCACAGCACCGGACTGGGCTGGCTCAGTCTGGCACAGCACCGGACTGGGCTGGCTCAGTTTTAGACTGAGCCAACCAAACTGAGCCAGCCCAGTGAAACTTAGCTAGCTCAGTGCTGAGCCTGAGCCGGCTCAGTGCGCGGATAGAGTTACGCGAGGGTCTATTTTGGGCTAGGATCCGGGTTGATCCTAGGGATCTTAAGGCCTAGTTTGAGAGGTCTTAAGGTGGCTAATTCATGTATGGGTCGGATCTAGATCCAGAGGATGAGAGCATGAGAGACATGGGTGTACATGGGCTTGGTGAGTGCTTTCATGTATTGGGTTAGCCAGGAAGTTTTTTGGTCAGGCCTAATGGCTATATATAAATACATAGGTTATATTAGGGTTTCAAAAAAGTGTGGAACACAGATCTTTTCTCCCTTAACTCTCTTCTCCTCTTCTCTCTGGAGTTACCGCCCTAGGTTCTTGAAGAAGCCCTAGAAAAGGGGGTGTCTCCCTCAAGCCTAATGAGGGAGGCACCCCATCACGGATCTAGGAGGAGGATCGATGGTTTGCTGCCCATAGAGAACGTCTCTGGTTCCTTCAGGTCTGTGCTAGAGATCAAGAGCTTTCGCAACATGATATCGGTGCTTGTGATATCAAGGATGATTAGTGTTCGAGTGATATCATGGGTCCACAATATGGTATCAGAGCTAGGTGATGCCTAGAACATTGTGGATGGCAACAAAATGTCCTTTCTATAGTCTTGATTCTTCAGCTTTGGTTTCTTACTCCACCTTGAATCCTCTGAAGCACCAACCAAGTCCCTTGAGGCCCTCAAGATCTAAACCTCAAGCTCGTGGAGAGCTATATGCCGTCTCCATCCTAGGATAACTCTTGTCCTAGCCCTAAGACCACACCTATCCAAACCTTCCTGGAGCCCTCACCCTGGCTCCGTCCGTAGCCTCCCAAGGCTTGGGAGCACCACACCACCTACACTCCACTCCTTAGTTAAGTCAGACCCACCATTTGCACGAATTGGATTCTTGATTGGATACCTCACCATATCCAAAATATGAAGCCTAACCCATCCTCCAACCCATAGCATCCAGTGCCTAATAGACATGGTTGCATCTTTTCAGTGTAACTAAACCATTGTATCCAGCCGAGAATAATCAACATCGAGAAGGGCCCGCACATCTACAATAGCAGAAAATCATCGACTTAATTTTTTCTTAGAGAGATTTAATTTAGGTCTCTTTAAACATGACTTGACTTAGTCATAACAATTATGGCTAACCTAGTGGCATGAGTTGGCTCGAATTGTTAGCCATCTCAAATTAGAACTGGATCGACATAAATGGCCAGACAAATGAGACCGATGGAAGGGATATGCCATTAACTCGACAAGAATGCATTTAGATCGAGTAGCTTCCAATTAAAAACCAGTCGATCATATCTGTCAGACTTATCTTAGATACCGAATTATCAAATCAGAATCAATTAGATTAGCCTACAATCCAAGCTCGAACTGCAGAGCCAAATCAGGTCTTAACTTGATTGAGTCAAATCTCAATGTGATTCGACCTTGACCCAAACTTAATCTTATTAGGCTGGTCAAATCTAAGCTTTCTTTAATCACACCTAACCAACTCTTGATTTGGTTTGATCAACCGCCAGACCTAATTGAGCTATCCAAGCCCAAACCCAATTTTATGAAGGAATCTTAGATATGAAAATTCATAATTTTAGACCTAACTAATTTCATAATCTTAATTCTTAATTAAGTTTGGGTTCATGAACAAAACATGTAACAAAATTCTAGAATTTTAGGATCTTGGATTTTGCAGAAAATATATTCTGATTTTTGATTAAGGATGAATGCATAGCACCCCTACACATCATAAAAACACTCCATCGAATGGGAGGAGAGGACCTTTAAACCCTACTTTGTTCTTATAACCGGACGGCCAAGGGGGATGTTGTAACTATGGCTGCTCGAAGCCACAGTCGTAGATCCAATCTCTTACGTGAACTTAGGTGTTAATCCAGCAAACTGAAGAAGATCTAAGAAAGATGAGAGAAGCTAGGGTTTTGGTGTTGAACCAGAGAGAAGAGAGAAGAGAGTTAGGGAGAAAAGCGTATTCACTTCTATTGTAAAAGTTATAATATCCTGATTTATATACCCTAGAGTTTCCACATGAATCCTAATAAACCATAGCTTAAAAACTTCCTTAGGCTAACCCAATACATAAAAGCACTCACCGAGCCCAAGTCTCACATGCTCTCATCCCCTGGATCTAATCCCAACCCATATATGAATTAGCCCCCTTAAGACCTCTCAAACCCTAGCCCAAAATAGACCCTCGTGTAACTCTGTCCATGCACTGAATCAGCTCAGTCTCAGCACTAAGCTGGCTAAGTTTCACTGGGTCAGAGCTCAGTCTGAAACTAAGCCAGCCCAGTTTTGTGCCATGCTTGCAGTCTTGAAACTCGACCTTTCTATTTTGCCTATGCTCTAAGACTTAGCTGATCCAGTTTTGAACTGAGCCAGCTAACTTGCAGAAAATGTCCTTACGGAAGTCTTGATTCTCCAACTTTGGTTCCTTGCTCCACCTTGAATCTCATATCTCCAAAGCACCAACCAAGCCCCATGAGGCCCTCAATACCCAAACCTCAAGCCCGTGGAGAGCTATATGCCACCTCTATCCTAGGGCAACTTTTGTCCTAGCCCTAGGACCACACACCTATCCTAGCCTTCCAGAAGCCCTCATCCCGGCTCCACCCGTGGCCTCCCAAGGCTTGGGAGCACCACACCATCTACAATCTCCACTTTGGTGCGCTCAAGCCTTGGCACACCTAGCAACATCCTCCTACACGATCCTACTATCCCTGCAAGTCTTGATAGCCCCTCGTGCTCACCTTGCCACTGCCATTCTTTTTCAACTCCTGAGCTTCCTTTGAGGCCTTCAGGATGACCGCCTCCACCGCTGAAGTTCTTAGCTTATTTCTCTGCACCATCTTTGGAGTTGTAGGTATCCTTCTATTTGGCAGCTGCATCACTTGTCCTGGACTTTTCTGGAGATCATGCAATGTTCATTTACCGACACATGCCGCATATCCAGATGTTCCATCTGACACTGTCCCCTCAGAGCCACACCTATCTCCCTGCACAATCCTCTCCACCTAGATTTGTACAGCCCCAGCACTGGTGCTGGGATATAGGTCCTCCCTCTGCATCCCTCTGTTTTGAACCCATGTCATAGATTCCTCCACCCATGAGGCCAACCCTTTTCTGACTTGGACAAGCTCTAGTCAGAGCAGGTAAAGGTACCTGAGTGAGCACAAACACATTTGGCTTAGTCGAAACAACTTTTAATGATAGTAGAAGGAGAATATTAGGCTCAATCGTGTGCTAGCACGATTTTCTTGAACCTAATTGAATCTAATTCAAATCAATTGAATTGAGTTAGTCCATTTGATGATATCCAGATCCTAACACTTGTATGTATGATCCAGTTAGTTTCAGTTTTATATGGTAATGGGATATGTCGCGATCTCTATCATCAACATCATCGAAATACCTTTCGATTAATCAAAACTTTTCTGATTTAGACAACTATAATGATCGATCATCCAAATATTTCTAATTGCTCCCAAAATCCACTAGTGACACCTAGTAGTATATGGTGGCAATCCATCAAAACTGAAAATGAACCTCTCGGTGCAGCTTCCTGTGTGATTAAGTTCTTCTATCTTGAGCCCCGATCAGATTAGGGTTAAGGTGAACTCGTCAAACCCTAATTTTTGCCATATGATTTAATCATTTGATTCAAGTCCGATGTGAAAATCTTAATAGAAATCCCTTCCATTATTTCACTCTGCCATGGCCATGGTCTTATGGACTTGATTCTCATGATCATCATAGGGCTCCTCCTCATCTACTGAGATAGATAGATTCCCTCTTGGTGTAATCCAATTCCTATAATGAACATGCTATAGCCAACATACACCTCAGGGTTTCGAATGGCTAAGAGATTGAGTCATGGTGTAGTCGAACTATAACACCCTCA
This sequence comes from Cocos nucifera, assembly GCA_006176705.1. Classification (NCBI taxonomy): domain Eukaryota; kingdom Viridiplantae; phylum Streptophyta; class Magnoliopsida; order Arecales; family Arecaceae; genus Cocos; species Cocos nucifera. The sequence goes on along the minus strand of QRFJ01006702.1, from coordinate 11,832 downwards.
AGGTGAACTACCGATGCACCTCAGGTCAAAGAACCAGACACACCATGTAGCTTCGAACCAATCATCGATGAGAAGTTAGACTTCCTTATGACTGCTTGATGTGGTCATGCTTAGTGCCCTCGTTCTCTAACGAGTACCTATACTCTCGCTCCGGTGTCTTTACACCATAAACTCAAGACTTATCTATTATAAAGAAGTGATTGTACACCAATCATCCGGATCAATCACCACCCTCATGATGATCCTACGGTCAGGAGCATTTTATGAGTTAATAATGAAAATTCTTGTCTTAAATTTTCAACTCTTGAAAATAAGACTTGTCATTACCATTTACTCAAGGAATGTATCACAAGCACTAAATACATATTTATGATAGAAAATAATCCATTTTATTATTTATAGTCAAAATTATAATTTTGCTCCTAGAAGTGTATTACAAGTGTTAGCCAATTCTGACTTCTAAGGCACACATTTCTAACAAACTTCCACTTGACCTAAAGCCAATTGGCTATAAATCTAAGTTCCATCTTCTCAAGGTGGACTTCGATCTTCTGCTGGCCCAACGGCTTTGTAAGTGGGTCCACCGCATTATCTGTGGAGTCGACTCTCTTGATCTCGACGTAACCCTTCTTGAGGTAATCGTGGATTAGGTGGTATCACCGCTCGATGTGCTTGGAATTTTGGTGAGACCTCAGCTCCTTAGCAAGGGCTATGGAATCATTGTTGTCGCAGTATAGAGGAATGGCATCTAATGGCATTACTCCGATTTCTATGGCAAACTTTTTATATCAGAATGCCTCCGTCGCAGCTTCTGACGCAGCGATGTATTCTTCTTCCATGGTAGAATCTACTATCACTATCTACTTGGAACTATTCCAACTGACAGCACCACCATAACACACAAATAGACTCCCATATATCAATTTTTGAGCATCTACATCGGATATAAAATCCGAGTCTATATATCCTTACACTTGGAGTTCTTCATTACCAAAAATCAATAACATATCCTTAGCTCTTCTTTAGTACTTAAGGATACATTTTACAGAAGTCCAGTGTTCTTCTCCAAGATTCAACTCATATCTGCTTGTGAGACTCACAACATGCGCTATATCAGGTCGTGTACATAACATGGCATACATGAGGCTCCCTATTACTGAAGTTTAAGGGATCTTGCTCATACGTTCTACTTTCTCAGGTGTGCTAGGGCATATCATTTTGGAAAGATGAATGTCATGTCTGAAGGGTACGAAACTCCTCTTAGAGTTTTTCATACTAAATGATAAGTACCATAAATTCAACAATAAAAATATTAATTTATCAATTTATTCATATTAATTTTTAAGAATTATTAATTAATTGATACATATTTTTAAGAAATTAATATTTTTATTAATTAAAAAAATTAACTAAAAAAATAAAAAAAATTAAAAAATAAAATTTTATCATTAGTGGAAGGAGCTCATTTTTCTTATCACAACAAAATAAGTTTGAAGTAAAACGAAGCTAAAATGAAGAAGATATGAATTTCTAAAGATTAAAAAAATTAAATAAAAAAAGAAAAATGACTCAGCCAGCTCTACAAGTCAAGCCACCAAGCTGATGAAGCCGGTGCGTCCAAACATGCCAAGTTAAACCAACTCAGCCGTCGAAGCCACCAGTCGGTCCACGATCTAGGCGTGGATCGCTAGCTCAGTAGAAATCGGCGAATCATAGAGCGACACATGGTGGACCTAGACCCTTAAAGGATTCACAAAAAATCTATCACGGCTCACAAGGCATTTTGGACTTTTCACTCGATGATAGGAGATGCTGATTGGTTGCGATGTATGGTGCAGCTGGTCCATGCGGTCCATGGGAACAGTAAAGGCGCGATTGGATGGATCCGGTTGATTGCAGTCAAGATCGAACGGCGGTGGTTATTTTTGGGTTTGATTCAAATTCCATCAGCGATCTAGCACGATCTGATGGCCAAAAAACCAGCCGATGAAGATCCAATGATCCAAGAAGCTTCTAACTTGATTAAAACATCAAAACTCGATCCAATGGCCAGATTTTCTTTGATTAATGCAATCGGATGGCCAGAATTTAATTCGACCTGATTTGAGCCAATACGCATCCAATTTTGATGATTTTTGGTTTGTTGGATTCCTATCAATGACCAAATTTCATCCAGAGTAGCAGAATTCATCCAGAACTCCTTTCAATCTAATTTTCACTCAGATTTCTTCATATTTTGACGATCAAAGAGCTCCTTAGTGCCACATTGCCCAGAAGAAAACAATCCAGCCCTCCTAGCTCTATAAAAAGGACTCCAAGCCTCTAGAAATTGACATCTTCGATCAAGGTGAAGCTTTGGTATAGGGAAAGCCAGGCAATGGGTTAATTGCTGCTTTGAAGCAACTGGTGCGGAGAGGAAAAGTTGGACTTCTACATCATCTTTCTGCCAATGCCAATCCAAGATCAGAGATCAAGCTATTATATTATTATTATTATTTTTTAAATTCCATGTATTTAAATTTTAAAATTTTAATTAATAAAAATTTTATTTTTTGCACTTTAATTTTAGTTCTTTATTTTTGTTGTAATTTAATTTTTGCACTTTAATTATTGTTCTTTATTTTACTGCAAGTACATGCTAAGATCTAATTAGTAGATCGTAGTACCAAGTTTACTTTTCTACATAATTTAATTTCTACTTTATAATTTTAATTTTAATTTTTTAATTTTAAAATTTATTTTAAAATTTTTTTTAAAAAAAAATCAAAGATTTCAAATCTAATAACACTACCTTCTCTGTGGATTCGACCCGACTCACTGCTATCCATGTATTTTTAATTATTTTGTAAAGTTAGATTAAACTGATAAACATGGTGTCTTAACGACAACATCGTGTTCTTATCACTAAATTTTTTTAGCACTTCCTCTATGTACATCTTCTATAAAACTCTTAGCATCCTATTTGATCTATCTCTATATACCATAATTCCTAGAATAAAGGATGCTTCTCCTAGGTCTTTCATGGAGAATTTTTTGGTAACCACATTTTAACTATGGTCAACATAGAAATATCATTTCCAATAAGGAGGATATCATCCACGTAAGAGGAAGACAACAACGCTCCCACTGATCTTTTTGAAGACATATGGTTCCTCCTCATTTTTGATGAAACCAAATAATTTGATCACATCATTAAAATGAGTATTTCAGTTTCGAGATGCTTGCTTAAGTCCATATATGAACCTTTGCAGCTTGCATACCTTGTGATCAGCATCATTGGATGTGAAACCTAGCAGCTATTCTATATAGATATCTTCCTCAAGATATCCATTTAAGAACGTCATTTTCACGTCCATTTATCATATTTCATAATCGAAATAGGTTGCAACAGCAAGCAATGTGCGGATGAATTTTAGCATAGCTACTAGCAAAAAGATATCTTGATAGTCAATGCCTTCACCCTGACTATAATCTTTTGCCACTAATCTAGCTTTGAATGACTCCATATTCCCATATGCACCAATCTTCCTCTTATAGATCCATTTACACCAAATAGGTACCATACCTTCTGGTGGATCTACCAAGGTCCAAACTTGGTTTGAATGCATCGAGTCAATTTCTGACTTCATTACCTCTAACCATTTCTCAGAGTCGATATCCGATATCACCTCATTATAGGTTTCAGGATCATCACCAGGAACCCCATTACCTATGAGGAACATTTTCTCTATTTTCTCTGAAATAGTATCTAAGTACCACTCAGGGGGACGGAAAATCCTTTTCGATCTATGAGGTGGAGGAGGTAGTGATTGTATTGGCTCAACTTAATTTGGTTTCATTTGGTCCTTAGCTCGTTGCTCTTGTGAGAATTTCTCATCGAGCTTGATCTACTTTCCAATGCCGCTATTTGAATAAACTATTTTTCAAGAAGCATGGCATGTCGACTCATAATCATATTGTGATCTTCTAAAATATAGAAATAATATCCTAATGATTCTTTAGGATATCTTATAAATCAAGTTTTAAAGGACCTAAAGTCTAACTTGTGCGCTTGTTGTCTTTTGACATGAGTCGGACAACCCCAAATTCTAAGATGACTCAGACTTGGTTTCTTACCATGCCATATCTCATACGGTGTGGTAGGAATAGTTTTAGAAGGAATTCAATAAGTATATTGCGGTTAATAAACAGTGTCTCCAAAAAAAATCTAGGAGGTCTGTGAAGCTCATTATGGATCGGACCAAATCTAATAGGGTTCGGTTCCTCCATTCTGAAACCCCATTGAGTTAAGGTGTTCTAGGTACAATCCATTGAGAGACTATGCTATCTTTCTTGAGATAGTCTAGAAATTTTCGACTTTGGTATTCACCTCCTTGATCTGATCAAAGAACCTTAATGGATTTTTCAATTTGCTTTTCTACTTCATGTCTGAATTTCTTAAACTTTTAAAAAGCTTCAGACTTGTGTCTCATAAGATATATATATCCATACCTAGATAAATCATTGGTAAAGGTTATGAAGTAGATAAAGTTGTCTCTAGCCGGCATATCAAATGTGCCGCACACATCAGTATGTACTAGGGCAAGAAGATCCGTGGCCCTTTCCCCATGTCTTACAAAAGGGAGCCCAGTCATTTTGCCATGAAGACAAGATTCACAAATTGGATATGACTCAAAAGTCAAGGGACCCAATAGTCTGATTTTCTCTAATTTGTTAATCCTATCTTCTACTATATGACCTAGTCTTAGGTGCCATAGATACCTATCATTTGGACTATCCCTAGGTCATTTCATGGCATTCACATTTTGCTCGATATTATTAAAAGCAGACACATCAATATGTAACCTGATAAAGACCGTTAATAAGAAAATCACTTGCAATTTTATTTCTTTCATAAAGAATGTTATAATGATCCTTAAGAAAACTAATTACATAGCCTTCTAGTGCTAGGCATGAAACAAAAATCAAATTCCTGCATGCTACAGGCATATAATAATAGTCTTTTAATACTAAGTCTAAACCAGATGGTAGTCGAAGGGAGTATGTTCCCATAGCTATGGCAGCAATTTTTGCTTCATTTTTTATGTGTAGGATCATGTCACCATCCCTCAGCCTTCTGCTATCCTCAAGATCCTGCATAGAAGTGCATAAATGAGCACTAGAACTTGAGTCAAGCACCCAACTGGATGCAGAAGAAATCGTAAGATTAGACTCAATAACGAACATACCTCAAGAAGGACCTGGCTCCTTCTTATTCTTCAGGGTGGCCAGGTAAGTAGGAAAGTTCCGCTTCCAGTGCCCATCATTGTTGCAATAGAAATATTTTTCTTTGTCAGCGGCCTTCTTCTTCAGCTCTGCCTTTTTCTTCTTTCCTCCTTCAACCTTCTACTTTTTCACAGACTTCTTCTTCTTTCTAAAAGATTTTCTCTTGGAAAAAGTTCATTCCATAGCAAGCACTGAGCCTTTAGAATCTTTCATAGAAAGCTCAGCAGTGTCCAGCATGTTCATAAGTTCGGCCAGAGAATTTTGAAGTTTATGCATATGGTAGTTCATGATGAACTATCCATATGCATCAGTCAAGGATTGCAGAATTATATCATTCTACAAATCTAGATCCAACTTCACTCTGAGCTTCTCAGGTTCTTCTAAGTTCCTTGATCATCATCAAAAAATAATCTTGGACTGACTGCCCATCATGCATTTTAGCCTTGAATAGTGATTTAGTGACTTGATACTTGGTTGCATGACTTTGTTCACCAAATATCTCTTATAGGTGAGCCAACATTTGGTGGGCAGTCCTAAAATCTTCATGTTGGTGTTGAAGCTCATCAGACATCGAGCCCAACATGTAGTATCTAGTCTTATTATCTTCATCCGCCCACTTATCAAGAGATGCTCTCTGTTCAACGGATGGATGAGTTGGTAAGGTGGGAGGGACCTGATCTAATACATGAGTTAACTTTTCAAAATCCAAAATAATTTTGATGTTCTGGAGCTACTAATCCTTGTAATTGGGTCTGGTTAGTCTATGGGTGTCCAGGATATGTGCTAGTGGGTTGGACGCAGACATTTTTCTGTAGAGAGTCAAAGTTTCTAGTTAGATATTATAATTAAGATTTGATCAATTTATTTAAAAATTTTATTTTTAAATAAATTATCTCCCACTATTTTTTTGGATCCCTACACTTCCTCTATAGAGATGCGAAAATCTCCATAATAAATGATTTATAGTAGATGGTGCGGTCCCACCAACTGACTCATCACCTCATCTAATAATTATTGGTGATGGGTTAGACAATGAGTGAACAACACTTGTTCAATGATTCTCTAATCATGTTGCACCCAAACTTGATCTCTAATTCATGAATCTCACCGTGCCTGAAATATTGATCCACTCTTTAGTTAAGTTAGACCCACCATTTGCACAGATTGGATTCCTAATTGAGTCTCTCACCATATCCAAAATATTGAGCCCAATCCATCCTCCAGCCTATAGCATCTAATGCCTAATAGATATGGTTGCATCTTTTCGATGCAACTGAACCATTGTAACCAATCGAGAACAATCAACCGCGGAAAGGGCCCTGCATATCTATAATGGTGGGAGACCTTAGACTTAATCTTCTCTTAAGAAGATTTGATTTAGGTCTCATTAAACTGGACTTGACATAGTCATAACCATTATGACTAACCTAGTGTGGCATGGGTTAGCTCGGATTATTGACCACCTCAGATCAGGACTAAGCCAACAAATATGGCCAGGTAAGTGAGACCGGTAGAAGGGTTATGCCATTAACTCGACAAGAATGCATTCAAGTCGAGTTGCTCCCAATTAAAAATCAGTCGGTCGTATCTGCCAGACTTACCTTAGACACCCAATTATTGAGCCAGAACCAATCGGCTTAGCCTACAATGTAGACTCTAACCACTGAGCCTAATTAGGTCTTAGCTTGATCGTTCACTCATGTGACTCGATCTTGACCCAGACATAATCCTATTAGGCCGGTCAATTTAAGCACTATTGATCCCATCTAACCAACTCTTGATTTGGTTTGATCAACCACTTAGACCTAATTGAGCTACCCAAGTCCAAACCCAATTTTATGAATATGTCTTAGATCTGAAATTCTCAATTTTAGACCTAACATATATTTCATAATCTTAATTCTTAATTAAGTTCAGGGTTCGCAAACAAAATATATAAATAAAGTCCTAGGGTTTCAGGATCTAGGGTTTTGCAGAAAGTAAGTTCTTGATTTTTGATTAAGGACGAACTTACAGCACCCCTACATATCATAAGAACATCCCATCAAATAAAAGAAGAGGGCATTTAAACCCTACTTTGTTCTTATGATCGGACGGCCAAGGGGAACGCCTTAATCAGAGATATAAATCTACAAAACTAGTCAGATCTACATCATATATCTCATATATAAAAATTGATCTAACTTTAAAAATATTTTGTATACATCTCATGTATCATATCATGCATGTTTTTAGATCTAAATTATTCTATAATTATCTAAAAATATAGATTTAAATTGATCACATCAAAATAAATTCTAATCTAGATAATTATGTAGAACTATTCTACAACTAGTCTAAACATGCATTCATCAAATCTCATATGATGCAAAAATTAAATAATTTATTTACTATTTTTTAGATCTTATTATAATATTTATTACATTAAGAAATAGTAAATAAATAGATCTAAAATTATAACTTAATCAAATTAAATTATGAACATGCAAGACTATGTATAGAATAAGTCTATTTTACAGCTAGTAATGCATCTTACAATACTTAGATCTAAATTATTTAATATTAATTTTTTTGATTTCAAATCTAACCACATCTCATGTGACATCTGAAATCACATAATTATTACATCAAAAATAAATTTAAATTAGATCTAAATAATTTATTAGAACCTGGCTCTAATATCAGTTGAAGAAAAAATCTTGATTTTTTGGGTCATGTTCGTTCAGATCTGATTGGATCAAGAGAGATATTTCAAAAAAAAATTTTAGAATTTAGATCAGATCTAAGATATTTTAAATCTAATTTTATAGATCTAATAAAATAAAATAAAAGTAAATTAAATTTAAATTAATTTGTACCTTTTGTTGGGTAATCAGATTACCCTATGATGATCCTGCTGATTGCCTGAGGTTCTGGATCTAGCCATGCAATTGCCTAACCTCTACCAGTATCCACTCAGACTGAATCTAAAGATCTTATCCTTCTTTATCACCTCTCCAAATATCAGATCTAAATCTGATTTGGAGGATCTTCAAAACTCCTTTTGAAGATCTAGAACCGTCTCTTGCAGCAATGCTGCCTTTTTTCTTTATCGCTACCTTTCTCTTGCCTGGATCGCACCAAACTGGAGCCCAAATCTTCTTAGGTGTGGAGAGGAGAGAGAGAGCTAGAAGATGTCATGGAGGAGGGAGAGGGGCAGCCTTGTGGCATTGGCTATCAGAGATTCTCTTCAAGGCTTGGCATAGATAGGATTTTTATAGACCTTGCTGTGCCATGTAGTAACACATCATCCTGGCCAATGACGTCACTTCATGCAATCAAATCTAAATCTAATTGGTGGGAAGACATCACTTGATTCAATCAGATGAGAGCCCCCTTAAATTATCCTTAGGTGGCACCAAGACTAGTCAAAGCTGAATCTTAGGTGCCTTCCTAAGTTGATTCCAAGAAGCAACCTAGAGTCCCATCTGTATGGGACTCCAGGCATCCCTATCCATGGATGCATGCCTCTCTAGACATGCACCCCCTTCTTTCCAATTTCTAGCAACAGAACAAGCCTCTATCTACTCTCCTATAGGTGCATGACACATGGGCAGATGTCTAAGTGTCAAAGGTCAATGTTTGACCAAAGTCAAAAGACAAGAATTAGCAGGTGACGAAAAATGGAAGGTATTGTCTCTAATTTATCTCATAAATTAAGACAACCCTTTTCTAACCTGGACAAGCTCTAGTCAAACTAGGTAAAGGTACCTGAGTGAGCACAAACATATTTGGCTCAGTCGAGACAACTTTTAATGATAGTAGAAGGAGAACATTAGGCCCAATCGTGTGCTAGCATGATTTCCTTGAATCTAATTCAAATCAATAGAACTGAGTTAGTCCAATTGATGATATGTAGATCCTAACCCTTGTTTGTCTGATCTAGTTTGGTTCAGTTCTATATGGTAATGGGATATGTCATGATCTCTATCATCGGCATCATCGAAACACCTTCCGATGGATCAGAACTTTTCTAATTCAGACAACTAGAATGATCGATCATCCAAATCATTCTAATTGCTTCCAAAATCCACTAGTGATACCTAGCAGTATATGGTGGCAATCCATCAAAACTAAAAATGAACCTCATCAAACCTCGATCAGATTAGGGTTAAGGTGAACTCATCAAACCCTAATTTCTATGTAGCTATCTGTGTGATTAAGTTCTTCTATCTTAAGCCTCGATCAGATTAGGGTTAAGGTGAACTCATCAAACCCTAATTTCTATCATATGATTTAATCATTTAATTCAAGTCCGATGTGAAAATCTTAATAGAAACCCTTTCTATTATTTCACTCTGCCATAGCCATGGGCTTATGGACTTGACTCTCACGATCATCATAGGGCTCCTCCTCATCTACCGAGGTAGATAGATTTCCTTTTGGTACAGTCCAATTCCTATAATGAACATGCTATAGCCAACATACACCTCAGGATTTTGAATGGCTAGGAGATCGAGTCATGGTGTAGTCAAACTATAACACCCTCAAGATGAACTATCGATGCACCTCAGATCAAAGAACTAGACACGCCACTACAGCATTGAGCCAGTGATCGACGATAAGGTAGAGTTCCTTATGGATGCTCTGAAGGAAAAATTCTGATTTCTCAGCTCAAGTTCGTTCAGATCTGATTGGATCAAGAGGCATATTTCAAAAATTCTTCTCTCAGATTCATATCAAATCTGATACTTTTCAAATCTGATTTATAATATGATAATTAAGAAAATTAAAACTAAATTAATTTTGAATTAATTTTTACCTTGATCTTGGGTAATTTGATTACCCGTTGATGATCCTGCGGAAGCTTTGAGGTTCTGGATCTAGCCACGCAAGCGCCTGACCTCTACTGGTATCCACTCAGGCTGGATCTAGAGATCTTCTCCTTCTCTTTCTTTTCACCAAAAATTAGATCTGGATCTGATTTGGAGGATTTTCAAAACTCCTTCTGAAGATCACCCGTCGTCTCTGCAGCAGTGCTGCCTTCTTCCTATTTCGTCAGCCTTTCCTTGTTTGGCTCGCACTAATCTAAAGGACCCAACTTTCTTGGGCATGGAGAGGAGGGAGAGGGCCAGATGGTGCGTGGAGAAGGGAGAGGGGCAGCCTTGGGGCGTGGCTTGAAAGAGGAGTTCTCAAAAGTGGGCGCAGATAGGGTCTTTTTATAGACTCTACTGCGCCATGCAGTGCTGCATCACCCCGGCCAATCACGTTGCTTCGTGCAATCAGATCTAAATCTCATTGGTGGGATGACATCACCTAATCCAATCAGACGAGAGACCCATAGGTTCATTCTTAGATGGTGCCTAAGACTGGTCAAAGTAGATACCCAAGGGCCACCTAAGTAGAAACGAAGAAGCAACCTAGAGTCCCATCCATATGGGACTCTAGCGTCCCTATCCTTAGGCGCACACCATCCTAGGTGTGCACCCCCTTCTTTCCAATTTTCAAAGAACGGACAAGCCCCTATCTGCTCTCCAATAAGTGCATGACATATGGGTAGATGTCCAAGGGTCAAAGGTCAACGTTTGACCAAGTCAAAGTACAAGAATTAGAAAGTGACAAAAAATGGCAGGTGTTGTCTTAAATTTATCTCATAAATTAAGACAATCCTTTTCTGACTTGGACAAGCTCCAATCAGATCAGGTAAAGATACCTGAGTGGGCACAAACTCATTTGATTCAGTCGAGACAACTTTTATGATAAGAAAAAGGATAACGTTGCTATCGTGTGCTAGCACGATTTCCTTACCAATGTGTCTTATTCAAATCAATGAACTGATTAGTCCAATTGATGATATCCAGATCCAACCCTTATGTGTGACCCAGTTAGGTTAGTTCTATGATGGTAATGGATTGTCATGATCTCCATCATCGACATCATCGAAACTCCTTTCGATGGATCAAACTTTTTTATTCAGACAACTTAGAATGATCAATCATCTAAATCATTCTAATTGCTCCCAAAATCCACCCAGGAACCTAGCAGCATATGGTGGGGCAACCCTAAAAAACTAAAAACGAACCTCGGTGTAGCTATGTGCTGTTAAGATTCTTCTATCTTGAGCCCCCGTCAGTTAGGGTTAAGTGGACTCGTCAAACCTAATTTCTATCATAGATCATCATTCGATTCAAGTCTGAGTGAAAACTTAATAGAACTCTTTCTATTATTTCACTCTCTACCTGTGGCCATTGGATTATGGACTTGATTCTCATGATCATCAAGGGCACTCTCTCATCCATCGAGGTAGATAGATTCATCCTGGTGCAATCTAATTCCTATAAATGAACATGCTATAGCCAACATACACCTCAGGATCTGAATGGTTAGGAGACTGAGTCATGTTAGTCAAACCATACACCCTCAAGGTGAACTACCGTCTTCCTCAGGTCAGAACCAAACACACCATGCAGCATCAAGTACTCATTGATGAGAAGGTAAGACTTCCTTATGACTACTCGAGGTGTCATGCTCAGTGCCTCGTTCTCTAACGAGTACGTATTACTCCACTTCGATGTTTCTAATACCGTA
>QRFJ01006701.1:0-32296 GCA_006176705.1 Cocos nucifera | reverse complement strand
TCATCAATTGCATTGATGATTTGATTACTGAATGATTCTCAATCATCGATCAACCATCTAATCAAGTAGTAATCTTTTATGTGTGTAATCTCATAGGTTTAAACCTAAGTCAGTAGTACAGGATCTAATTTTTATATCAATCAAAATGACCATCTAGTAATGATACCCTAGCCTATGGTTATCGTATAATTCATCTCTTTGATCAATAATGCTCAGGATGACTTCGATTTAGCTGTCGACATTCATACAAGTCATCCATATTATGTTTCAAAATTTTGTAAATCTCATGACTTCTCATGAGAATTATCCAGACCTAGATTTTGCTAAATTAAAATATAATGAGATATTAGCTTTCTAAAATTAATCAGGAGTGGTCAATCCCATCTTGACTCACACACTGACTCTATAAGTACTTGACTGTATCTAGAAATCTTTTATTGCTGTATTAGAAATATACGTAGTTCAGCACCAAAGCATAGTGAGTTGCTTGCAAGTCATCATGGTGATCTCAGGTCGGAGTGACATTTATACCCATAAGCCTTAACTAGCTACTCTTGATAGTAATACTACATGATCATGCTCAGGTAATGTACCTAATTCCCTAATTATATCAGATTCACCCACTGTTAGAAAAACCATGCTTGCAACAGCGACTATGTGTTATGTCTCATAAACTATCTTGATGTGACTAATTAGACCATTGATAAGCATCATAAATTCACCAATAAAAGTATTAATTTATTAATTAATTTATATTAATTTTTAAGAATTAATAATCAATTTATATATAATTTTTGAAAAATTCATATTTTTATTAATTAAAAAATTAATTAAAAAATAATAAAAATTAAAAAATAAAATTTTATTATCAATAAAAAGAGCTCATTTTTTTGATCATAACGAAATAAGTTTGGAGCAAAACGGAGCTAAAACGGAAAAGATATGAATTTCTAAAGAAATAAAATAAAAAAAATTAAATATGAAAAAAAATAACATACGGCTCAAACGGCTCAAGCCGCCACGCCGCAGCAGCCGGCGCGTCCAGATGTGCCGAGCCAAGCCGACCAAGCCGGCGCGCCAAGCCATCCAAGCTAGCCGACTCAAGCTCAGAAGCCATCAGCCGGTCTACAGCACAGTGTAGACCGCCAGCTCAGCAGACACCAGCGAATCAGAGCCTGCCACGTGGTAGACCTAGACCCCTAAAGGGTTTACAGAAAATTCATCGTGGCTCATAGGGCATTTTGGTCTTTTCATCTATCAATAAAAGGCACTGATTGGTTGCGGTGCATGATATGGCCGGTCCACGTGGTCCATGGGAACAGTAAAAGCGCGATCGTGCGGTGGTGGTTGTTTGCGGTCAAGATCGGACGGTCAGCATTTTTTTTGATTGCGAATTTCACTCGGATCGCCATCGGACGGCAGCGCTTGATTCCAGCCTTCGATCCGATGGTCCAGAAAGGCTCCCGATGGTGATCAGGACTCTCAAGGCATGTGATCAACGGCGTAGATTTCCTCCATCAAGCACGATCCAACGGTCAGAAATTGATCCGACCTGATCTGGGCTGATACTCATCCGATTTTGATGATTTTTGGACCGTTGGATTCCTATTGAATGGCCAGATTTCACCAGACTTACCAGAGTCATATCAGAGTTATTTTTATTCAAATTTTATTCAAATTTTGATGATTACAAAGGCAATTAGTCCCACATTGCCTTTAGAAATAAATATCCAACCCTCCTAGCTCTATAAAAAGGATCCTAAGCCTCTAAGAAAGGGAACAGATCTAGGTGGAAGGAAAAGCTAAGGTATAGGGTGGAAGCCAAGCTCTGGGTTAAAGGTTGCTTCAAAGCTGCAGTGCTGAGAAGAAGAGCCGGTCTTCTACGCCATCTCCATGCCTACGCTGATCTGCAATCTCCTTCTAGTTTTCTTTTCTTTTTCTTTTTCTTTAATTTCTTATATTTAAATTTTGTATTTGAGTTTTAAATTTAATAAAGAAAGTTTCATTATTCTTTTCAATTCTAACTCTTTAAATTAATTATTCTTTGTTGCTCATTAATTTTATTGCAAGTAGCCGCTAAGATCTAAATAGTGGATCTTAGTACCAAGTTTATTTTTGCATAATTTAGATTTTATTTTTATTTATAAATCTATTTTTTTATTTTAATTTTCTTTTCAAAAATTCTTCTTTTCTTCTCTTAAAAAAAATAAAGATTTTAGAATTAAGTCATTGCCTCTCTATGGATTCGACCCAACTCACTATTCTCTTCATAACTTTTAATTAATTTAAAAAGTTGAATTTAAACTGATAAACATAGTGTCTTAATGACAACATAGCATTTCTATCAAAGACCTAGGAGAGGCATGCTTTATTCTAGGAATTAAGATCTATAGAGATAGACCAAATCGGATGTTGGGTCTCTCACAGAAAATGTACATAGAGGAGTTGCTATAGAGGTTTCGCATGGAAAACTCTAAGAGGGGATTGGTGCCCTTCAGACATGGCATTCATCTCTCCAAGAAGATGTGTCCCAACACACCTGAGGAGATTGAATGCATGAGCAAGATCCATTATACTACAGCAATAGGAAGTCTCATGTATGACATGCTATGTACATGACCTAATATTGCCCATGCTGTGAGTGTCACAAGCAGGTATCAGTCGAATCCAGGTGAAGAGCACTAGACTTCTGTGAAATATAATCTTAAGTACTTGAGAAGGACTAAAGATATGTTTCTTGCCTTTGGTAATGGAGAAATCTAGATCCAGAGATATATAGACTCAGATTTTATGTCCAATATAGATGATTGAAAGTCAATATCTAGAAGCCTGTTTGTATGCAATGGTGGTGCTATCAGCTGGAATAGTTTCAAGCAGACTGTAATAGTAGATTCCACCATAGAAGCAAAGTACATCGCTATGTAGGAAGCTGTAAAGGAGGCATTCTGGTACAAGAAGTTTGCTACAGAGCTCGAAGTGATGCCATCAAATGCCATCCCTCTGTATTATGATAATAATGGCACCATAGCCCTAGCTAAGGAGCTGAGATCTCACCAAAAATCTAAGTATTTCGAGCGGCGATACCATCTCATCTGTGATTATCTCGAAAAGGATACATCGAGGTCAAGAGAGTCAACACTACGGATAATGCGGCTGACCCATAGAAAAAGTCATTAAGCCAGCAGAAGATCGAAGCCCACCTTGAGAAGATGGGACATAGATTTGTATCCAATTAGCTTTAGGTCAAGTGCAAGTTTGTTAGATGTGTGCCCTAGAAGCTAGATTTGCAGTCACTTATAATACACTTCTAAGGATAATTTTATAATTTTGACTATAAATTAATAAATGAGTTATTTTCTATCATAATGCATATTTAAATATGTCAGTGATACATCCTTTGAGTTAATGGTAATGACAATTCATATTTTCATGAGTTGAAAATTTAAGACATGAATTTTCATAATTAACTCATAAACTACACAATTCATATTTTCATGAGTTGAAAATTTAAGATATGAATTTTCATAATTAACTCATAAACTGCTCTCGACTGTAGGATCATCACGAGGATGGTGATTGATCTGAAAGGTTGGTGTATGATTGCTTTCTTCGGATAGACGTATCTTGAGTCTATGGTATGGAGATATCGGAGCAAGAGTATAAGTACTCGTTAGAGAATGAGGTCACTGAGCATGACCAGATCGAGTAGTTATAAGGAAGTCTACCTTCTCATCGATGACTGACTCGATGTTGTAGTGGTGTGTATAGTTCTTTGACTTAAGGTACATTGACAATTCACCTTGAGGGTATTATAGTTTGACTACACCGTAACTCGATCTCCTAGCCATTCGAAATCTTGAGATATATATTGGCTATAGCATGTTCATTGTAGAAATTGGATTGCACCAATAGGGTATCTATCTACCTCAGTAGATGAGGAGTAGCTCTATGATAATCATGAGATTGAGTTCATAAGCCCATGGCCATGGCAAAGTGAAGATGAAAGAAAGAGTTTCTATTAGGGTTTTACCTTGGACTTGAATCGAATGATTAATTCGTATGACGGACATTGGGTTTGACGAGCTCACCTTAACCCTAATACGATTGGGGCTCAAGATAGAGAACCCAATCACATAGGTAACTATACCGAGAGGTTCGCTTTCAGTTTTGATGGGTTGCCACCATATATTGCTAGATGTCACTGATGGATTTTGGGAGCAATTAGGATGATTTTAATGATCAATCATTCTAATTGTATGAATCAAAAAAGTTCTGATCCATCGAAAGATATTTCGATGATGTTGATGATGGAGATCGTGACATGTCTCATTACCATACAGAATTGAACCTAACTAGGTCACACAAATAAGAGTTTGGATCTAGATGTCATCAATTGAGCTAAGTCAATTTGATTGATTTGGATTAGATCCAATCAGGCTCAAGGTAATCATGCTAGCACATGATTAAGCCTGACTTTCTCCTTTTGAAATCTTTCTGATTCATCACAATCGAGTCAAATTTGATTTGACTCATTCTTATATTTTTAATGAATTTATTTTCACCTGACTAGAATATGTTCAGATCAGATTAATTATAGAAATTAAATCCATTCATAGTTAAATTGGATAGGATCAAAAGTTGACCTGTTTAAGAGAATTGAGGGTCACCTGATCAGATACTTTTAGAAAATTCTTTAAAAAATATTTTGATCTAATTTTTAGATATGTGATAGAGCATGAGAGATCCATTGGGTGTACTAAATTTTGTGATTTTTGGAGGTGTCTACGCTAAGTTATGAAAGAGTTTGATTTGGATTAAACTCTTGAGGGAAGAGTCCTAGGCGCAGTGGACTCTTCCTTATCTACTAATGCCAATATCTTTTTGAAATATTTTTGGCAAAAAAAATAGATGAGATCGGGTAGTTTTTCATGGAGAATAAGTCTTAGAGTCCTAATAATAAAATAAATGAGTTATTTTGATCAAAAGAGACTCTAAGTTGGCATTGGACATAAAAGCCTTTCTCACATCAAAGTGCATTCAATGCAAGAAATAATTTTCCACACCCAAATTCTACCATCCCTAATATCTCACACCCTCTCTATCCTCTCTCTTCTTCTCTTCTATAAGATTAAAAGGTTAGGCACAAATCTGAGAAGAAGGTCAAAGATTTTTGGCATAATATTAAGGATCTACACGATGGTGTTCGTGTGACGGATGGGCTGCCTTTCGAAATAATTTTGAAGATTCTTCAGATTAGATCCTGATTTAATTTTTGGAGGAAATGTTTATGAGGAGAAGACATTTAGATCCTACATGAGTAGATACCAACGAGGCCAGGCATGCGTGGCCCCTTCCAGAACCTCAAGAATCAACTGGATCATTGTAGGGTAATTAGATTACCCAATCAGGTACTTTAAATTAAATCTAATTTATTTTTAATTTTTAATTTTTAATATCAGATCATCATATTTAGATCTAAGAACTTTTAGATCTGATCAAATTATTTAAAAATTTTTAGAAAAATCTTTCTCAGATCTGATCAGATCTGCACGATCCTACGGTGGAAAACAATATTTTTCCTTCACCTCGTCCCTCGGCCTCCCCATCATGGTGCCCCCTAGGCCGCCTCTCCCCCTCTCTCCCCTCTTTCTCTCTCTTTCCTATTTTTTTTCTCTCTCTTCTCTCTATCTCACTATCTTACTCTTTTTTCATAGGTTACCTTTAGCACTGTCGTCTTCTTCTAGCACCATCGTCGACAACCCTCAGAGCTTTTGATGCGACCCTCTATCCATAGCCATAGGTATAATTATTTTTTAATTTAATAGTATTATTTATTAATCATTTATAATATTTATAATAATTTTTAAAATTTTTATAATAAATATTATAATTATCTATCGATCGTGGATCATGTCAGTGGGTAAGAAAACTCCTGCTGGTTAGTTTTTGACCATGTTGGTGGATTTTGGATTGGATCGTGCCGTGTCCGTGGCCACGGACAGCCCTTGGGCCGTGCCATGTCTGAGACCATAGAGAGCCCTTGGGCCATGTCGGTCGATAAGAAAATCATCTTTGGTGGATTCTGGGCTATGTCAGCGGCTGTGAGCTATGCTGGCTGCTAAGAGAACACTCACCCCCACCGGTTGGTCCTGGGCCATGCCCGTGGCTGTAGGTTGTGCCGGCCGCTAATAGAACCCCCGACCACTAAGAGAAGTAAAATTATTTATTGTTCATCCTTAATTATTTATGAATATAATTCATGTTGCAGAACTTATTGCATAATATTTTTTTGTATATTTATATCTTGTTGCTTTAGTTTATTGCATTGCATAACGAAAGACCCATCAATTGATTAGTGTACATAATCTTCAGCATCCATATATTTATATATAATTGTACAGATGGGAGAATTATGTATAATGATTAATTAATTATCTAATTTGGATAGTTTAAAAATTATAAATAATTCTATAGGTAATTACAGCAATCAAATGATATGTTAAGGATTTTAATTAAAATTTTGGACAGTATTTTTCTTTTATTCTTCCTACACGAGACAACTAAGAAAAAATACTACTCAAATTTCATTCGATCCTTATTGCATGTTATTTGATTATTGTAATGAACTTATAAAATTAATATAATTTTTGAATGGGATAGAACCTATCTTTACCTATTAGTTGATGATAGGATGCATTTATTGCATATATAAAAATGATATTTAATATGAGTACCACAAATGATATTTATTTCGATCCCTATTTATGATGTATTTTTTATTTATAATGCATATTTCTTTATAATGCATCAGTATATATTGTAAGTTTCATGAATGATTTAATTACAGTATCATCAATTTTTATAATGGATAAGGAGTGCATGAAGTTTAGTAGGTTCTTGTTAGATTATAAGGCTGGGCATCAAAAATTTCTTGATTTTGCTATAGAAAAGTTTGGGGACCACGGACTTATCCAATGTAAAAAGTGTATGGGTGACCTGTGGCTATCTTGTTAAGATGTAAATGATCACCTCACTATTTATGATTTTAAATCTAGTTATGAAATTTTTTGGGATCAACATGGTGAGGGAAGGCTGCAAGAAGGTGATCAACATGATGGGAGAGTGGAACAAATAGCTTATGATATTTTTTCAGTTGTTAGCCATAAAGATGGTGCATCTACGTCTATACCTGATTCTATGGCTGGTGGAATGACGAACAGTGAGGATGTGGTGAAGGTCCGTAAGTTGATGGAGGATGCTAATGTTCTGTTGTATCCCAGGTATGAAAAGATGGTGAAGCTTGAGTTCTTAATCCAATTATACCATATGAAATGTTTTAATGGATTCAGTAATAATGGAGTGAACTGCATACTAGAGCTTTTGGAAGATATTCTATCAGACAATGCATAAATCCCGAAGAATAGTTATGCAGCATTGAAGATTATTGAATAGTTGGGCTTTACTTATATCAAGATACATGCATGTCCTAATGATTGCATGCTCTACTAGGAGGGGGATGCCAATTGGAATGAATGGACGAGGTGTGGTGTATCAAGATTGAAAGAGAATAAAGATGGCACATTGATCCATATACCTCAAAAGTTGATGTGGTACTTTTCTTTGATTTTGAGACTACAAAAGTTGTTTATGTCTGTAAGAACATCGAAGAATATGAGATGGTATGAAGAAAACCAAACAAAAGATGATGCATTGAGGCATCCAGCTGATGGAGAGGCATGGCATAAGTTTAATGAAATACATTCCGATTTCACACAAGAAATACGTAATGTGAGGTTGGGCTTTTCGTGCGATAGTTTCAACACATTAAAGATATGAATATTGCCTATAGTGTATGGCCAGTATTTATTCATATTTACAATCTTTCATTGAAGATGTGTATGAAAAAATCCTTTGCTTCCATGACAGAGCTCATCCCTGGACTGATGGAGGTAGGTAATGATATTGATATCTATTTGCAGCCTCTTACTGTCGAGCTGATATAGTTGTTGAGCATTTAAGGGGTTCCAACTTTTGATGCTTTGCTGAATGAGTCATTCTCCATATGCACAGTGCTTTTGTGGATAATAAATGACTTGCCAGCCTATGCCCTAATGTCGGACTAGAGCATGAAACATGAGCTAGCATGCCTGATTTATCGAAAAAACACCCAGTCTAGAAGGTTGACATATCAAAAATGCTTTAGCTATATGGGGCATCGATATTTCCTTGATCGAAACCATCCATACAGAAGGAATGCATGCTCCTTCGATGGCACCGTTGAAGAAAGTGAGGCACCTAGCTAGATATCTGAGAGTGAGGTACTGAGAGAGTTGGATGGTTTTAGTATTGAATTTGAGAAAGGTGATCCGATTGGTGGTAAAAAGAGGAAGCATCGATCAAAGAAAGATGGCATACACTTTAATTAGAGGAAAAAGAGCATCTTCTTTGACTTTTCATATTGGGAGACAAACTTATTGTGCCACTGCTTAGATGTAATGCATATTGAAAATAATGTGTGCGAGCTCCTATTGACAACAATCTTGAATATCAAAGATAAAACTAAGGATGACTTGAATTCCTTTTTTGACTTAAAAGAATAGGGTATTAGGAGATCACTCCATCTGGAGCCGGTAGGGGGAGAACAGTGGAGGTTCTCTCATGCATGCTATGTTATGAATACCTTCAAACGGTCCACATTTTTTCATATGCTGGAAAATATAAAGATCTTAGATGGATACTTAAGCAACATATCAAAGCATGTGAATAGTAAGAATATCAAACATGGGAGATTGAAGATTCATGATTATCATGTATTGATTCAAAAATTGATCCTAATAGCTATTTACCATGTGTTGAAAAAAAATGTCAAAATGGCTGTTATTCATCTTTGCAACTTTTAGAGAGATATTTGTGCAAAGAGGTTACTTAAGAAAGACATGAAGGAAATGAAGGCAAGGGCGGTGGCTATATTATGTGATCTAGAGAAGATATTTCTGTCATCATTTTTCATGGTTATGATGCATCTCACCATGCACCTTATGGGGGAAGTTGCACTTGGAGGCCTAGTGTTCTATCGATGGATGTATCTTACTGAGAGGAATATTCAAACTCTAAAATCTTATGTAAGAAATATGAATAGTTCTGAGGGATCTATAAAAGAAGGTTATTTGGGTCAAGACTATATAAACTTTTATACTATATACATAAACAAACTCGAGACATGTCATAATTGGCCAATGAGGAATCAAGATGATCAATATGAGCCAATTGAGCCTGCATTTGAGTCCATTCCATAGCCAGGTGGACTTCCTACTTCATACCAACTCATTGATTTGAGCATTGAGGAAAAGGATAAGGCACACCGCTACGTGCTCTTCAACTGTGATGTCATTGAGCCATACAGAAGGTGAGTCACTCAGCCCAATTTATTTCATAATAATTAAAAGAAAATACTCAATTACACCAAAATTTATTTTTTGTACATGCAGTAAACATAAGGAGGTAATAAGATTAAGATACAACGCTCTAAGTATTGGGGGAGAAAGAAAAAATGCACAGCCAAGAATTTTCTGAATAGTTCAAAGATCATATAAGCGATTATATATTCTTGCCTTATACAACTAATTTAAACATATTTACTAATTAGGTATCATCTCCTTAATTAGGTGTAGAGATTACCGTTCGGTGATGTGAGCCCTGAAGTGCATGCTCTTTCAATGGACCCTAATCATACCATGGATGAGTATAAACAGCTAGTCATTAATGGCTACAGATTTAATATTCACAACAGGTCCATAAACATGGCAACAAAAAATAGTGGCATGATGTTGAGTGCCACCACTGGGTGTTATGCGAGCTCGAGGGATTCACAGGCTCGTATGGAGGATTTGAACTATTATGGTGTGGTAGAGAAGATAGTCATCTTGGACTATTATTCTAAAAGAAGAATTGCATTGATGAAGTGCGATTGGTTTGATGCTTTGTCATAGTCAAGGATGAAGACTGATGAGTGTGATTTTATTCTCGTTAACATGCCACACCATCTCTATACTGAAGAACCATATATACTTGCCTCCTAAGCTAGTCAAGTCTTCTACATTAGTGATCCCTATAGCCTTAGTGGGATGTTGTTGTGAGGATGGTGCTTAGGCATTTTTTTGATGATACCGAAGTTCATGATGATGTTGGACCATGCATGCAAAGTACTCTTTTAGGGCAAAACTTATCCATTATTGTTGAGATCTCAAATACATTTGTTAGGAACATTGGTGATGTCCATATCATAGATGCCACTAGATGATGACTTCAACATTCTAGTATAAATATTAGAGTCTATTTATTGATGCTATACTAATATTATTGTTCAACATGTTATATTGGTTAATGTTCATTAACATTACAGGTCACGATGGCACAAAAATGCCATCAAGCTTTCACCACCCCTTAGCAAGTTACGTGGAGCTCAGCATCTAAGGAGTAGTCAGAGCATATTCCATCTACCTCCGCATCGACTGCTCAAGGACCATCGGCATCTACTCCACCGCCGACATCTACTCTACCGGCATCTGAGTCTCCACCATCAGTCGCATCTTCGACACATGCTTCAACACCGACATCTGAGTGTATATTTTATTATGTTATTTATTTATTTATATGGTATTTATATATTTATATATTTGTATAACATATTTTTATTGTAGGTGCATCATCCAGTAGGATATTTCACGGTCCCACATGCATGCCATGCTTGAAAATGTGTCCTAAGGCCAATCATCTAAGTAGTAGAAGATTGGAATTAGTATATGAATTATCTAATAATAATGGTAATTTGGTTGTTTCATCATAAAAGTTCTATCTTCCTTAAATGAACTTCTAAATTATGATGAAGTTCTTAGAACCACAATCAATCAATAAAGAAGGATTTATCGAATGGTTCTCAAATTATTCATGATCAAATGATAAGTTATTAACAAGGATGATAACTTATCGAGTGTAGATCGCCGTATGCCATATGCGTTGGTTGTCCTCGTAACCAAGTGGTGTGGAGACACTGGTATAGCATTCAGATGAGATGTAGGTGTACATCTATAGTAAACATGACCAATGTAGCACTCTACTATCAAGAATAGCTAGCTAAGGCCAATGGGTATAAGTGTCCCTCCGACCTGAGATCGCCATGATGACTTACGAGCAACTCACTATACTTTGGTACTGGACTGCTTGTATTTTTAATATAGGTGATAGAAAATTTTTAGGTACAATAAGTACTTGTAGAGTCAGTGTATGAGTCAAGATGAAATTGACCACTCCTAATTAACTTCAGGAAGAGAATGTCTCACTGTGTTTCAATTTAGCAAAACATAGGCCTGGGTAATCCTCATGAGGTGTCATGGGAATTGCAAAAATTTGAGACATAATAGAGATGACTTATATGAGTGTTTGATAGCATGCTCGAAGTCGTCTTGAGAATTATTGGTCATAGGGATAAATTATACGGTAACCATGGGCCAGGATTCTAAGAATGTTGCTTTGCATACATTCAACCTATTCGAATGTCGGGAACCATTGCTAGATGGTAACTTTGATTGGTACAGAAATTGATTCCTATACTCCAGCTTAGGTTTGAACCTATGGGGTCACACATATTAGAGCTTGTAACCTGGTCGGATGGTTAATCGATGATTGAGAATCATTTCGAGGTCAAACATTCAATGCGATTTATGTTTGACCTAATGCAAGTGTTGCAGGAGGATCAATTAACAATTGGATTGCTAACTGGCTCAATTTGATTGAACAATTAGGTAGAGATCAAGTCTAATTGAATTAGATTCAATTAGAATTGGTTTGGATTTAACTAGATTAAGTCTAATTAGTTTACTGGGCAAGCCAATTACAAGGGGAGAATAATTTCTTGTTTGACTAGGACTTGGGTACACCTAATTGACTTAGGATTTAAATTAGATCTAAATCTTGATTTAATCTAATTTAATCAAGATCCTAGTTAGACTAGGATCATGCTTAATTTTGTTACATTTAATCTAGTTTAAATAGAATTTAAATTAGATTTAAAATAATTTTGATCTAGTCAAACAAAAGGAGTCCCAATTGGACTGGAACTCTCTCTCTTTCACTTGCGCCTAAGAAAGCCCCCACCATATTTTAATTATAGATTCTTTTCTATAATTTTCATGCTTAAGAAATGATTTTCTACACCCCATTATCTCAGGAATTGGATTTAAATTTGATTTGGTCAAAATTAGAAGGAAGTTGGAAATTGTTTCCTACTTGGAAGAGTCTTCTTTGACCCAAACTCCTCCCTCCCTTGTGCGCCAACTCTACCCACATCCCTCTATCTTATTTAGCCCTTTTATCCTGGGTTTTGTGTGTGAGAATCAGTGATTACATGAAAAAATAAGTGGGAGGGGCATCCAAGAGTTGGACACCCCATAGATGTCCTCCTTTGACTAGGTTTTGACCTAGTCTTGCAATAAAAGGTGGATGCCTCTTATGAGATGGTTTTAGGACATGAAAAATTCTAGAGAAATTATAAAAAATTAGAGAAAAAGGAGAAAAAGGCGTGGAGGGTTTGTGGTGCCATGATTCTTGGAGAAGAGCCCTCAATTAAGACATCAAAGATTGATGTCTTGAAGAGATAAGTTAAGAGAAAATTGTCTTCTGTTATATTTTTCTTTTATGTTTCTCTCTTTCTATTTTATTTATGATTTTTATATGATAAAAATTTGAGAGAGAGAGATAGAGGAAGGGCTTGAGGAAAGATAGTTCCAAGATCCTTATAGAAAAGGTCTTCATCTGGACATCAATCGTTGATGTCATGAAGGCACAAAGGTAAGAGAAGATTAACTTTTCTTTGTTTTCTTTTGAGTATCTTCTTCTACATTATTTTATATGATTTTTATATGATAAAGATCAGAGAGAGAGAGAGATTAAGAGGGCATGGAATCTATGCTCCAAGGTATTGGGGCGTGGTGATCCTTTTTTGGACATGATCTGATAATGTCCTGATGCGAGAAGAGGAAGAGAAGAAGGTCTTCTCTTAGGATTTCCTTGAGAGCCCTTCTTCTCAATTTTATTTATGAGATTTTTATGAGAAAAATCTAAGGGTGTGATATCTAAAAAATTAAAAAAAAATCTAGAGGAGAAGGTCTCCTCTGAATCTAGCATAATAGATGTTTTCAGAACATCAACCATCGATATCCCGAAGAAGAAGATTTGTTTTCTCCTAGGGTTTTTTCATATATCTTTTTATTTTTTGATTTATGGGAGTTCCAAGGTTGGATTCCTTCCTCATTTCTTCTCATTTTTTTCATCTCTTGGATTGTCCAAGAGATCCGAAGAACATGTATTTGATTAACCATCAAGAGGGATCCATGAGAAACTAGCACTTCGAGCGGATTTTCGTTCGACGAACCTCCGATTTATGTTGCAGGTTTGTGTGGATCACCTATAGAAGTCAGACACATGTGCAGCTCCAAAGGCAATAACGTATTCAATCGTGGAGTTCTTGACCCATGCAAAGGTAAGAGATCTGATATCTTGGTGACCTAGATATGATCTAGGGTTAATTCTAGAATTATTTTAGATCTAGGTATTGATATAATCAATACCACTTATGATTAATTTAGCTTTAGATTTATATGTGCATCATAACATGTTATAGATCCTTGATGTAGGGTTTTAGTAATTTGATTACATGCATGTTGTATAGGTTAAATAATTTAATCTATGTCTTCTGCTGCATCTATATTTTGAAAAAAGTTTTGAAATTTATGCATGAGAATCCTTGCATGATTTTCTATCAGTGGTATCAGAAGCATCAAGGATTCTATTTATAACATGTTTATGCTATGCTTTAGATTAAATCTAAAAATTAAAGTTAATTAAAGATCATCGTACATACTGATCATAAGGTTGTTCCTATTGTAAGGTTAACCCCTTACAATGAAAAGATTGTCCTAAGTATGTGCTGATCTAAATCAAAATCATGAAATTAAGTTTAGATTAGATCTAAATAAATTTTATGATTTAATTTTTTAATTTTAAATCTTAAATATTTAAATAGAATATTAGATCTATTATTAGATTATTTAGATTAGATCTAAATAATATCAGGATTGCACATACTGATTATAAGGTTGTCCTGTTGTAAGGTTTACCCCTTACAGTGGAAAGATTGTCCTAGTATGTGCTGAATCTGAGATAACTTAAATCATAAATATGTTAGATAAGATCTAAAATAATTTATGATTTATTTTTATATTTTAAATCTTAATATTAATTAATTTATGATTTATTTTGATCATTTAGATCCAGATTCATGATGTGTTTTATGTTTAGATCTAGATCCTCTTATTGCATATGCTTGATATGTAATGTTTTGATATTTTGAATCTAGAATAGTATATGTATGACATATTTATTTTGTAGAAATTTAAATTGATGAACTTTACTTTCTTGCAAAATTCTAGATTCAAAATTCCTAGGACATGATCTAAATAATTGAAATAAATCAGATCTAAAACTATGATATTGAATATGATTCAATGTAAATTGTTTACAATTTGAAAATGTTTCAAACAATAAAAATCAGGAAACTAGTTCAGAGACTTTCATAAACCTAAACCCATAAGACTTGAACTTAATTGAAGAATTAAGTGATTATTTAGGATCTAGGTTTGTGATTTGAAGATCCTAAGATCAATTTCATAAATCATGGGTTAAAGGGTTAAAATGGGTTAGCTTTGATCAGGTCCTTAACTAGGTTAGACCTAGGGTTAGATTAAATATGGACATAGTTAAGAAATTAATCAAATCTAATTAATAATTAATTAGGATTAGGTTATTTCTATAGATCACTTCAATAGTTATAGTTGATCAAAGTTCATACATCTAATAAATGAATGTCAATCGTGGCTCAGTGGTCGAGCCCGAAGTCTTTAGGCAGACCAAATCAAAACTGATAAATCAATTGATGTCTATGTCTAAGATAAGTCTTGGCATCTTCTAGACTGATGGTTTTTAATTGGCAGCCTACTTACCTTGCCATTTCTGATGGTGTCTAAGGCAAGCCTTGGCAGACCCTTCCATCGATCTCACTTAATTGGCCAATGTGGTTAATCAAGTTTTTGATTAGGTTGCTTTATTGATTCATGCTAACCCAATGTCACATAGGAAAATTAGTGAGACTTGATTTTATTCAGTGAGACTGATTTAGGTGTCCATGGACCGTAAATTGATCCTAGTCCTCATCAATGACTTGCAAAGTCAGTGGAAGGACTTAGACTTGGTGAAGTCAGTGGGAGCAAATTTGGTCCAATGTCCTTCTCTATCCTTAAATCACTAATAATTTAAATCCTCTAAAATTATTAGGTTCCTTAAAATGATAAAGTTATGGAGATAATGGAGTCATAGCCTCCCATTAAGGTATTTGATAATGGGTCCATTAACTCAATAATCATTGGAGGCCCAAAGGCTTGGTGTTTGTTGACTAATGAAATTATCATCCATCATATGATGACTTGGATGTGTTTCTCTAATAGTGGTTGGATTGGCCAACCAAAGTTGGGCCTGATCATTCATTGGTTGGATGCACTAAGTATGGTTATGTTAATGGTTGGACCTTACTGGACCCTTTTCTGAGAAGGCCAAAGCCAACTGATCAGGGCTTAGGGTAAAATTAAAATTATTAGAAATTATTTGGAGAAATAATTTGTTATGAATCTACCCTAAGATGTACATGGGTAGGCCAACCAAAGTTAGGCTCGTGTGCAGTCTATATGGATTCTAGTACCTATTAGGAAATTAAAGTAATTTCTCAAATTAGAGGTAGAGGCTACTGGTTTGAATAAAATAGTGGAAGAACCTTTAGACTAAAGTCCAAATCTTTAGGCTTAAAATGATTCATATACAATAGGTCATTGTTCTCTTTTCTTTAGATTAAGGCAAAATCCTAATTGCTTCTATCACTGTTAGATAGTGAGGATTTATGGACCCAACTTCGATAATCAGTATCGAAAGTTAAATATTGGTTCAGCAGTATGAATGGGTTCATATTGGGGCTTCTGAGCCCAATCTAAACATATAATTAGTCCAAGGAATAACCCAAATCAGGCATAAGTACTTCTATTATGCCTAGAAACAGGGTCATAGGAAAGAAGATTTGTCATGAATATCTTCCCTTGACCACAACAGGCTGAACAAGAGAAAGAAGCAAAGAGTTGCTCATTAAAGACGTTATATGATAACACCTTAAAACTTCTCTCTATATGTAATTCTACTACCTGGGTATTAGATACCAGTGGTCTTATGCAATTCATTGCAAGGACTTAAGGAAAGTAAGTGAGAGATTTCTGAATGTACATGTTTCACCCTAATTAGATTTTTCAATACAAATGTCATGGATTATCACTATTGTCTATGTTTGATCTTTATTAGCATTACAGGAGATTATTATGATATCTTAGTCATATTGAACAAGAACATTTAATATTTACACGGATAAACACATCTAATAAACACCCAGGTTATTAGCTTGATATTTAGGCTCAGTCATACTAACAAGCTAAATAGAGAGAGAAAAATCTCGATATCAATGATTGTGAATCATTGATAGCATGTGAATCTTGTCTTCTTAAGAAGATGACAAAGTCACCTTTTACTGAAAAAGGTGAAGGAGCCGATAACGTTCTAAGTCTCATACATAGTGATGTATGTGGACCTTGAACTTAAGTGCCAAAGGAAGACATTAATATTTTATTACAGACGACCTATCTAGGCATTGGTATGTCTGGGATGAATCATTTAAAATGTTCAAATAATTCAATAATGAAAAAGAAAAACAAACTAGATAAAGTATTAAAACTCTTCGATCAGATCGAGGAGGCAAATACTTATCCAATGAGTTTGTGACATCTAGGAAAGAATAAGGATTCTCTCTATAGTGGAATCCTTTTCGAGAACACCACAGGTTATTGGTGTATCTGGAAAGAAGAAATCAAACTTTATTAGACATGGTTCAATCCATAATAGGGTATTTGCTAGTCTGCCTGCTTGCAAAGATTATGCTCTTGCAACTATTTTTTTTTACTCTGAAAATTTATGCCGAGTTAAATCTATTGCATTGGACTCCATATGGGATATGGATCGGAACAGTAGACCTAGACTCTCTCATCTTTTGGGTTTAGGAGTTGATCTAACCTATGTCGTAATATTTGCACGCAGATAAACTTAGGATTGGTCGTAGGTGTTTATTTATAGGTCCAACAAGTGTTTAAGGGTTATTAATTTTGCTATGCTAAAGAACATAAGATATTCATCAGTAGTAGGGCATTCCTTTTTGGAAAAAGAGTTTCTTAGAGAATGAAAATTGATGCCTACTCAAAGTTGAACTTGTAGGAACGTTTGACTTGGTAGAAAAGAACCACACATTATCTAATAAACCTACTAGAACTGAATTTGATCAGATCAAATTCGGAAGCCCATTAAAGTTGTAACTTTTAAGGAGATCCGAATAGAGTACTGCGTTAGCCGAAATAGATACTTTAGTATCTAAGGTCTGGGAATGGTGATCATGTTGAGCTCGATGAGAACAACAAGGATCCGATCACCTATAAGGATATAGTGCAGTGGCCTGAACTCTAAGAAGTGGCTTGGAAGCCATGATGATCCAAATTGAAGTCTATAAAAATCAATAGTATATGGACACTAGTTGATCTACCTAAAGGGATAAAACCCATTGGGTGTGAATGGATTTTTAATAGGATCAGAGTAGCATAGATGGGAAGGTAAGGACCTATAAAGCCCATTTGAGCTATCATCTCAGAGGTTCAAACACACGATTCTGAACATATATCTTCATTTATGAACAAAGACAGAATCCTGCACTTATTAAATGGGCATAAATGTTTTGTAGTGTTATTACCTTGTGATATGTCTGAGGATGATAATTCTCTTAATCCAGAATAGACATTCTAACATTGTAAGGGAATAAAGGTTTAGCTGTCATCTTATTTCTCCATGTAGGATTTGGGAGAAGCATCCTTCATCCTAAGGATGAAGACCTATAGAGATAGATCTATAAGGATGCTTGGATTATCCTAATTCATATACGAGACCAGATATGGCATACTCACTAGAAGATAGTGAGTAGGATACCAATCTGATCCAAGTAAGAGCCACTTGGAAAGATTGTATAGACAATCCCTTAAGTATTTGGGAAATACTTAAGGTCCAGTGACTCAAATGCATGGAAGTAAATTGACTTAAAACTATATGGAATGTTTTGATTCCATTCTTTAGTCAGATACAAGATGACAACAAGAGAATGTTGACTCATAAATTTATCCTAATTAGTAGGAAGCAATTTGCTGGAAAAGGTTCCAAGCAGGATACTTGTACAGCCTATTCTGTTAGTGATGTAGAGTACATCATGGCACTATGATGCTGCCATGTAAGGCTGTGTAGGTTACATGAAGGTTCATTAGTAGGTTGGGAGTGGCACCCTCCACCCAATGGTTCAGTCCTAATCGTAACATTGAAACCATAGCTCAAGGCTAAAGAACTAAAGATACACGACAGGACCAGCATATTCCACATTGCTATTACCTTCATCTTAGAAATTTTGGATTTGGGTGA
Source organism: Cocos nucifera (assembly GCA_006176705.1). NCBI lineage: Eukaryota > Viridiplantae > Streptophyta > Magnoliopsida > Arecales > Arecaceae > Cocos > Cocos nucifera. Next base: position 13,645 of record QRFJ01006701.1, on the reverse strand, counting down.
CGTCAATCCTTTAGATGATTGATGTAAAAGGAGAACTTAACCGACCCATTTGCTAAGGCCTCGAAAATAAGGAGTTCTACAAACTCAAGTGGAAGATAGGATATTTGATGTCGTTCTGATAGGCTTTAGCCAAAGTGAGAGTTATTGAAAAATGTATCCTAAAGCCAATCATCTAAGTAGTAGATGATTGGAATTAGTACACGAGTTATCTAATAATAATAGTAATTTGGCTATTTCATCATAAAAGTTCTATCTTTCTTAAATAAACTCCTAAATTATGATGAAGTTCTCAGAACCACAATCAATCAATAAAGGAGGATTTATTGGATGGTTATTAAATTATTCACGATCAAATGATAAGTTATTAATAAGGATGATAACTTATCGAGTGTAGGTCGCTGTCTGCCATATACATTGGTTGTCCTCATAACTAAGTGGTGTGGAGACATTAGTATTAATCCAGGTGAGATGTAAGAGTACATCTACACTGAATGTGATCAATGTAGCACTCTACTATCAAGAATAGCTAGCTAAGGCCAATGGATATAAATGTCCCTCCGATCTAAGATCGCCACGGTAACTTGCGAGCAACTCACTGTACTTTGGTACTGGACTGTCTGTATTTCTAATATAGGTGATGAAAGACTTTTAGTTATAATTAAGTACTTGTAGAGTCAGTGTATAAGTCAAGATGGAATTGACCACTCCTGATTAACTTCAGGAAGAGAATGTCTTGCTGTATTTCAATTTAGCAAAACCTAAGCCTAGGTAATCTTCGTGAGGTGTCACGAGATTTGCAAAATTTTGAGATGCAATAGAGATAACTTGTATGAGTATTTGACAGCATACTCAAAGTTGTTTTGAGCATTATTGGTCATAGGGATGAATTATACGATAACTATGGGCCAGGATACTAAGAATGTTGCTTTGCACACATTCGACCTATCCGGACGTCGGGAATCATTATAGATGGTAACTTTGATTGGTACGAAAATTGATTCCTATACTATCAATTTAGATATGAACCTATAGGTTTTCACACATTAGAGTTTGCAAACTGATCAGATGGTTAATCGATAATTGAGAATCGTTCGAAGTCAAACATTCAATGCGATTGATGTTTGACCTAATGCAAGTGTTGCTGGAGGATCGATTAGCAATGGGATTGCTAATTAGCTCAATTTGATTGAGCAATCATGCTGAGATCAAGTTTAACTAAATTAAATTTAATTAGAATTAATTTAAATTTAATTAGATTAAGTCTAATTGATTTATTAGATAAGCCAATTGTATGGGAAAAATAATTTCTTGTTTGACTAAGACTTAGGTGCACCTGATTGACTTAGGATTTAAATCAGATTTAATCTAATTTAATTAGACATCTAGATGGACTAGGATCATGCTTAATTAGATTATATTTAATTTAGTTTAAATAAGATTTAAATTAGATTTAAAATAATTTTGACCTAGTCAAATAAGAGGAGTTCCAGTTGGACTGGGACTCTCTCTCTTTCACTTGCACCTACGAAAGCTGATACCATATTTTAATTCTAGATTTTTTTTATGATTGCCATCATTACAAAATAATTTTCCACACCCTATTATCTCAAGAATTGGATTTAAATTTGATTTGGTCAAAATTAGAAGGAAGTTGGAAATTATTTCCTACTTGGAAGCGTCTTCTTTGACCCAAACTCCTCCCTCCCTTGTGCGCCAACTCTACCGACATCCCTCTATCTTATTTTGCCCTTTTTTCCTTGGTTTTGTGTGTGAGAATTAGTGATTACATGAAAAGAAAAGTGGGAGGGGTGTCCAAGAGTTGGACACCTCATAGAAGTCTTTCTTTGACTAGGTTTTGACCTAGTCTTGCAATAAAAGGTGAACGCCTCTTATGAATGGTTTTAGGATATAAAAAATCCTATAAAAATAATAAAAAAATAGAAGAAAAAGAGAATAAGGCATTGAGGATTTATGGTGCCATGATTCTTGGAGAAGAGCCCTCAATTAAGAAATCAAAGATTGATGTCTTGAAGAGACAAGGTAAGAGAAGATTGTCTTCTCTTATATTTTTCTTTTATGTTTCTTTCTTCCTATTTTTTTTATGATTTTTATATGATAAAAATCTAAGAGAGAGAGAGAGGAAGGACTTGAGGAAATATGGTGCCAAGATCCTTATAGAAAAGGTCTTCATCTGGACATCAATCATTGATGTCATAAAGGCACAAAGGTAAGAGAAGATTATCTTCTCTTTGTTTTCTTTTGAGCATCTTCTTCTTCATTATTTTATATGATTTTTGTATGATAAAGATCAAAGAGAGAGAAAGGAAGAGGGTGAGGAATCTATGCTCCAAGGTGTTAAGGCATGGTGATCCATTTTGGATATGATCTGATCATGTCCTAATGCGAGAAGAAGAAGAGAAGGTCTTCTATTAGGGTTTCCTTGAGAGCCCTTCTTCTCAATTTTATTTATGAGATTTTTATAAGAAAAATCTGAGGGTGTGATATCTAAAAAATTAAAAACAAAATTAGAGCAGAAGGTCTCTTCTAAACCTAGCATAGTAGATGTTTTTAGGACATCAATCATTGATGTCCTGAAGGAAAAGATTTATCTTCTCCTAGGGTTTTTTCATATGTCTTTTTATTTTTTGATTTGTGGAAGATCTTGATGGAGAATCCTAAATTTCTCGGATTAGGTTCATTCAGATCTGATTGGATCGAGAGGCATATTTCAAAATTTTTTTCTTAGATCCTAATTAGATTTGACACTTTTTAGATCTAATTTTATGATCTAATAAATAAAAAAATTAAACTAAATTAAATCTAATTAATTTTCCCTTGATTCAGGGTAATCCGATTATCCATTAATGATCCTACTGAAGCCCCGAGGTTCTGGATCTAGCCATGCAAGCACCTGGCCTCTACCGATATCCACTCAGGCTAGATCTGGAGATCTTCTCCTTCTCTTTCTTTTCTATAAAAATTAGATCTGGATCTGATTTGGAGGATCTTTAAAACTCCTTTTGGAGATCACCAATCGTCTCTGCAGCAATGCTGCCTTCTTCTTTTTTCGTCAGCCTTTTCTTGCCTGACTCACACTAATCTGAAGCCCAACTGCCGGATGTGGAGAGGAGAGAGAGGATCAAAAAGGTGGCATGAAGGAGGGAGAGGAGCAGTCTTAGAATGTGGGCTAAGAGGAACTCTTGAAAAAGTGGGCACAGATAGGTCTTTATATAGACCCTACTGCGCCATGCAATGCCACATCACCTGGCCAATCATGTTGCTTCATGCAATCAGATCTAAATCTGATTGGTGGGATGACATCACCTGATCCAATCAGATGAGAGATCCATAGATTCATCCTTAGATGGTGCCTAAGACTGGTCAAAGCCTATAGATGAGGGTCACCTAGTTTGAATCCAAGAAGCAACCTAGAGTCCCATCCGTATGGAACTTCAGGCATCCCTATCCATGGGCGCACGCCATCCTAGGCGTGTGCCCCCTTCTTTCCAATTTTTAGAGAGGGGATAAACCCCATCTGCTCTCCAATAAGTGTATGATACATGGGCAGATATGCAAGGATCAAAGGTCAATGTTTGACCAAGTTAAAGTACAAGAATTAGCAGATGACGAAAAATAGCAGGTGTTATCTCAAATTTATCTCATAAATTAAGACAACCCTTTTCTAACTTGGACAAGCCCCAGTCAGATCCAGGTAAAGGTACCTGAGTTGAGCACAAACTCATTTGGCTCAGTCGAGACAACTTTTATGATAGTAAAAAAAAGGAAGAACGTTAGGTTCAATCGAGTGCTAGCACGATTTCCTTGAACCTAATTGAATCTCATTCAGATCAATTGAACTGGATCAGTTCAATTGATGATCATCCAGATTCCAAACCCTTATTTGTGTGTGACCCAGTTAGGTTCAGTTCTGTATGATAATGGGATATGTCATGATCTCTATCATCGACATCATCGAAACTCCTTTTCGATGGATCAGAACTCTTCTGATTCAGAACAGCTAGAATGATCGATCATCTAAATCATTCTAATTGCTCCCAAAAATCCACCAGTGACACCTAGCAGTATATGGTGGCAACCCATCAGAGCTGAAAATGCGAACCTCTTGGTGCAGCTACCTGTGTGATTAAGTTCTTCTATCTTGAGCCTCGATCAGATTAGGGTTAAGGTGAACTCGTCAAACCCTAGTTCCTATCATATGATGTAATCATTCGATTCAAGTCCGATGTGAAAACCTAAATAGAAACTCTTTCTATTATTTCACTCTGCCATGGCCATGGGCTTTTGGACTTGATTCTCATGATCATCATAGGGCTGCTCCTCTTCCACCGAGGTAGATAGATTCCATCTTGATGCAATCCAATTCCTACAATGAACATGCTATAGCCAACATACACCTCAGGAGTTCTGAATGGCTAGGAGATCGAGTTATGGTGTAGTCAAACTATAACACCCTCAAGGTGAACTACCGATGCACCTCAGGTCAAAGAACCAGACACACCACTGCAGCATCGAGTCAGTCATTGACGAGAAGGTAGACTTCCTAATGACTACTCGAGGTGGTCACGCTCAGTGCCCTCGTTCTCTAACGAGTACCTGTACTCTCGCTCCGGTGTCTCTACACCGTAGACTCAAGATTCATCTACTACAAAGAAGCGATTGTACACTAACCTTTTGGATCAATCATCATCCTCATGATGATCCTACGGTCAGGAGCATTTTATGAGTTAATAAATGAAAATTCATATCTTAAATTTTCAACTCTTGAAAATATGAATTATCATTATCATTAACTCAAAGGATGTATCACAGATACTAAATACACTTATGTGATAGAAAATAATCCATTTTATTATTTATAGTCAAACTTACAATTTTGCCCTTAGAAGTGTATTACAAGTATTAGCCAATTCTAGCTTCTAGGGCACACATATCTAATAGATCCAAGGATTGGATTCCTTCCTCATTCCTCCTCATGTTCTTCATCTCTTGGATTGTCCAAGAGCTTTGAGGGACATGTATTTGATTAACCATCAGGAGGGATCCAAGAGAAGCTAGCACTTCGAGCGGATCTTTGTTCGACGAGTCTCTAATCTATGTTGCAGGCTCGTGTGGATGACCTATAGAGGCCAGACGCATGTTCGGCTCCAAAGGCTACAATAGATTCAACCGCGGAGTTCTCCACCCACATAAAGGTTAGAGATCTGATTTCTTGGTGACCTAGATGTGATCTAGGGTTAGATCTAGAATTATTCTAGATCTAGGTATTGATATGTTCAATATCACTTATGATTAATTTAATTTTAGATTTATATTTGCATCATAATATATTATAGATCTTTGATGTAGGGTTTTGTAATTTGATTACATGCATGTTATAGATTAAATAGTTTAATCTATGTCTTTTGCTGCCCTATATTTTGAAAAAATTTTAAAATCTATGCGTGAAACCCTACATATTATCTATCTTGCCACATGTGTGGAACCACTAGCATCAAGTGATGGTGCAATATGATGTGCAGGGGAGGCCAATAGGGAAGACTGCATGGGAAATGCATTCCTTTTTTGGAGTGCTTGTGATGTGGTCTGACATCATTCCAGTATTGCTCATAGACTGATGATTGATGGATGCTAGTATCAGGGATCGAGTGTGGGAGGATATATGGATTGGTGTATCTTAATTATATATATGCATTTGATATGTTTACACTTTGTTTGATTAGAATAATTCTGCAACTGACTTTTGATAATTTTGTGCAGAGGGGGTACGACTTCCTAGATCATGAGAGGGCTTGAGATACCCGATCGAAGAAGATTGGAGTGTTGTACCAGAGCAACAAGGTCAAGCTCTATAGAGGATAGCTCAAGCACCGACAAGACACTTCGGAGGAGCTTGTTCCTTGGATACAGGATTATCCCCCAAGTCAGTGGGAGGGGATGGTTAGACATTGGAGGAGCCAAAAGTTCAAGATAAAATTTCTAACTTTTAAATTTTTTAATATGCTTAAAATTATATTTAAATATTTTTAAATACTTTTTATTTATTTGAATATGTTGATGGAGAATCTGGTCATCGTCGGAGTCAGTTGGAGCGGAGGTGGACGAGATCGCCATCGCGGACCTGCAAAACAAAGTTCCATCTAGAGCCGGTGGGGGGTGGCTCTGATAGGAGCCTCCGACGATCAAGTCAGCTCTGGCCAACAAGAATGGAGTGCTCGAGAATGAGTTCCACAGAGCTTAGAGAAGAAGAGGATTGCTTAGAGCTTAGGGTTAGCATATCTGGATGGTCCCTTTTATAGGCAGAGCTTGATGGTGACAGCTGCAGCCACTTGCTGGCATGCCGCTCGAGATCCGATGGAGTCAGTCCAGGGGAAGGCACCATCTGCAGCATCGTCTGCAATGGATTGATGGTGACAGCCATCACCACCTGATAGCGGGTCGTTGTCGCCTACGGCAGACTGATGGTGATGGCTGCAGCTATCTTGATACCGAGCCGCTCAAGGCCGAATGAATGGTTGAAGGGCTTTGATGTGTACCCATTTTGGAGGGGTTCGGACTTCTAAAAAGGAAGCTCGGATGGAGTTCGGCTCCCATAGGTGTCTGGCTGGGGTGTGCAGCAAAGGCTCGATCATTGGAGAGTTCGGTAGGAGCTCGGTCGACTGAAGAGGATGTCTGGGAGGAGTCTGACCATAGTTCGACTGCTGAGGAGTTTGGCTGCTGAGTGGTTCAACCGATTGACAGCTGCTGAGGAGTTCGGTTGAGGGACGACCGCTGAGGAGTTTGGCCGATTGACAGCTATTGAGGAGTTCGGCTAAAGCCCGGCCATTGAGAGTCCGAAGGAGCTCAATCGCTAAGTAGTTCGATCGGTTGTAGGAGTTCGACCAAGATCCATCCGCTGAAGCTCTTCCATGGCTACCGACCGCATCAAGCTGAGCACCAAATTGGATTTCGATAGGAGCGGGGTTTACCCCCAATAATAGTCTCCTCTACTCCTGAGTTCAAAACTCAAAGGAAGGGAGTGCAGAAAAGGTGACTGCCAAAGTCCTCTTCTGGGCTCTGTGCTGGTTCAGTTCGAAGCTCGGGGGGACATCTCATCTTTGACCAAAGTTGGTATCAAAATTAAAGCCCGGGGGAGATCTCGTCTCTAGCTGAGGTTGAAGTAGATCTCATCTCATGCGGTCGAGGTTGGAGGTTGAGCTCCTCGGGGGGGGGGTGATATTGTCTTCAGCAGTCCGAGGCTGACTCGAGAGGAGATTTCCTCTCCTACAGCCATAGTTAATATGGGCACTTGGGAGAGATCTGAATCTCTGATCGAGGTTGACGCTCAGGAGAGATCTCATCTTTGGGCAAGGTTGTCTCGGATCTTATCTCTAGCCGAGGTTGGCTCAGGTGCTTGGAAGAAATCTTATCTCTAGCTGAGGTTGTCGTGGGCCGAGGTAGTCATGGTCGCTCGGGAGAGATCTTATCTCTGGCCGAGGTTGACTTGATCGCTCATCTCTGGCCGAGGTTGCTGCAGTCGCTCGGGGGAGATCTTATCTCCTATAGCCGAGGTTGCCTCGGGGGAGATCTTATCTCCTACAGTCGAGGTTGATGCGGGCTCGGGGGAGATCTTATCTTCTGTAGTCGACGTTGATGTGGCGCTCAGGGGAGATCTCGTCTTCTGCAGTCGAGGTTGCCTCACGAAAGATCTTATCTCCTGCAGTTGGGTTGATGCGGGCGCTCGGGGAGATCTTATCTCCTACAATCGAGGTTGCCTCGAGGAAGATCTTATCTCCTGCAGCTGAAGTTGGCCCAGACCCTTGGGGGAGATCTTGTCTCCTACAGCTAAGGTTGATGCAATCGCTCAGGAGAGATCTTATCTCTAGCCAAGATTGTCACTCAGGAGAGATCTATCTCTGGCCAAGGTTGATGGGGTCGCTCAGAAGAGATCTTATCTCTAGCTGAGGTTGTCGCGGTAGCTCGGGAGATCTTACCTCAGCCGAGGTGGTCGCTCGGGAGGGATTCTTATCTCTGCTCGAGGTTGTCTTGGTCGCTTGGGAAAGATCTTATCTCTAGCCGAGGTTGTCCTCGGAAGAGATCTTATCTTTGGCCGAGGTTGTCTCGGTCACTCGGGAAGAGATCTTATCACTAGCCGAGGTTGTCACAGTCGCTCGGAGAGATCTATCTCTAGCCTAGATTGTCGCTCGGGAGAGATCTTATCTCTGGCCGAGCTTACTCGGTCACTCAGAAGAGATCTTATCTCTAGCCGAGGTTGACGTGGTCGCCCGGGAGAGATCTTATCTCTAGCAGGTTGTCGCAGGCGCTCGAGAGAGATCTTATCTCTAGCTGAGGTTATCGCTCGAGAGAGATCTTATCTCTGGCTGAGGTTGATGGGGTCGCTCGGGAGACATCTTATCTCTAACCGAGGTTGATGCGGTTGCTCGAGAGAGATCTTATCTCTAGCCATGGTTGAAGGTCTTTGACCTACCCATGTCAGGACGAGGTTCTCCTCCTGTTCCTAACACGGTGACTATTAACTGCATCTTTTCCTATCATCACATAGTTTTTGCGCCCAGAAACAATATTATTGAAGGAGAAGAATTTTATTGAAGGAAAGTTACTGGCAACGCATTCCCGAGTTCTTTGTGTTTCAAGGTCGTGGTAGCATTGTTCCCCATATTTTTTTAGGCAGACGATCTTTTCTATCTCATGATGGCCTCCTCAATTTGGAGCATGCTTCTCTTGGTTTTGATGCTGGAAGGTGACGAATCATCGATGTACCAAGCTCCTCCCTGGAGTAACATTGATGATGTCGTGAAGCGGCCGACCTTGTTGTTTCTGGTTACGGCAGCGCCCTTGGCTGATCTTCTTCTACTTCAAGCTGGCGTCGAAGAAATTTGCCCAGCCGCCCCTTTCTGATGAGCTCCTCAATTTCATCTTGGAGCTGGATGCATTCCTTAGTGTCATGGCTGTGGTCGCGATGGTAGAGGCAGTACTTGCTTCGATCGCACTTGTTTGGGAGAGATCGTAACCCTTCTGATCTTGACAGCTGGTTCTTAACTTCAGTGAGAATCTGAGTTTGAGGAGCATTGAGGAGGGCATAGTCACGGAACCTTTCGGGAGGAGGGCTTCTTCACGCCCCTCTATCGGGGCTTCCTTGGTGGCAAGCTCGAGGAGTTCAGGCCCGTCTACTCTCGAATGGAGTTCGTGAGTGCGGTTGAACTTCGCTCGGCTCTCCATCGGTGGTGGGTCTATTATACTCGTTTGCTAGCCGCTCCCTTAAGGCTTCTTCGTCCTTCAACTTGAAGGCTTCTTCCGCACGGGCATATCTCTCGGCTCGAGCCAGCAGATTGATGAAGTCCCTGGGATACTTTTTTTCTAGGGAGAACAGCAAGTCATTTTTTTGAAGGCCATCCTTGAGTGCGGCCATCGCAACAGACTGGTCCAGGTCCTGAACCTCCAATGTCACGGTGTTATACCGGATGACGTAAGCCCAGATAGATTCCCTCTGCTTTTGCTTGACGTTCATCAGAGAATCTGAACCTTGGCACGGACGTTGGCTACTGCTGAAGTGAGCCATGAACTGATGGCTCATCTGGTCAAAAGAGAAGATCATACTTGACTTCAATGCCGAGTACCAATTTCTCGCTGCTCCCTTTAAGGTAGATGGAAAGGCTCGGTACAGTATGAAGTCTGAAGCCCCATGGAGCAGTATCATGGTCTAGAAGGCCTCCAGATGATCAATCGAATCAAAGGTTCCATCGTAGCTTTCAAGTCGAGGGAGCTTGAAGTTCGGTGGGATGGGCTCTTGCATAATCTAGAGGGAGAAAGGAGGATCGATGCGAACGTCGGCATGATGAGCCGGGGCAACATGGCTGAGCTCTTCAATCCGTCGGTCCATCTCCTGCAGTCTATGATCAAGGGCATCATCTTGGTTGCAGATCTTGGAGGACTTTCGACTACAAATGAGAAAGGTCTCCTCCAGAGGAGAACCATGATCCGAACATGGATCTCTGACTCTCTATTTTCCTTTTCAAGAGGCGGTGGGTACATCGATCGGAGTACCCTTCCCTAGGGCCAATTTCCAACATCGATGGCGGATTTCCTGGTGGAGCACCGTCGAAGTTGCATGCATGGCCCGGCCATTGCATCTTATGAGGGCCCAGACCTATCGGACCAAGTAGGTTGAACACTCCTATATCTATCATTGGGTACAGGTGGAACCTGAGTTGCCAGGGGTGAAGGCCAAGAGCAGACGGATCTGGAACGGGGATCAGGGGCCAGGGCCATCGATCGTTCGAGTCGGAGGCTCTCTAGGAGGTATTTTCTCTTCGGGAAAAGAACTCTAACAAGAGAGATCTCTGGAGAGGAAGAAGAGGAGAAATCACCATCGAGCATTTCTTTAAGAGCAAGGGAACTTTGGAGGTTCGGGCTCTTCTTCTAGCACCAACCTATTGACGCAAAATCTGATCGTCGCTGGAGGCAGCAGGAGCGGAGGTAGATGAGGTCACCATCGTGGACCTACAAAATAAAGTCTCATCTGAAGAGTGGGGGGTGGCTCCGGCAGACCCTCCGACGATCAAATCGCTCTGGCCAACAGATAGAGTGTCAAAATGAGTTCGACAGAGCTTAGAGAAGAAGAGGAGAGCTTAGAGCTTAGGATTAGCATATCTGGAGGGTCCCTTTTATAGGCGAAGCTTGATGGTGACAGCAGTAGCCGCGTGCTGGTGGGCCGCTCGAGGTCCGACAGGGTCAGTCCTAGGGGAAGGCGCCATCTGTAGCACCGCCTGCAATGGATTGATGGTGACAGCCATCGCCACCTGATAGTGGATTGTTGTCGCCTGCGGCGGACTGATGGTGATGGCTACAGCTATCTTGATATCGAGCTGCTCAGGGTCGAATGAAGGGTTGAAGGGCTTTGACGTGTACCCATTTCGGAGGGGTTCAGACTCCTGAAGAGGAAGCTCGGAAGGAGTTTGGCTCCCGTAGGCATTAGACTGGAGGTGTGCGGCTAAGGCTTGATCGCTGGGGAGTTCGGTAGGAGCTCGATCGATCGAAGGGGAAGTCCGAGAGGAGTTTGATCAGAGTTTGGCTGCTAAGGAGTTTGGCTATTGAGGGGTTCGATCGATTGACAGTCACTGAGAAGTTCGGTCGAGGGACGACCGCTGAGGAGTTCGGCTAAGGGATGACCACTGAGGAGTTCGATCAATTGACAGCCATTGAGGAGTTCGACTAAAGCCCGACCACTGAGAGTCCAAAGGAGCTCGACCGCTAAGCAGTTCGGCCGGCTGTAGGAGTTCGGCCAAGATCCATCCGCTGAAGCTCTTCCATGGCTACCGGCTGCATCAAGCTGAGCACCGAACTAGATTTCGGCAGGAGCAGGGTTTACCCCCAATAGAATACTTGTTAGGCTACCTCCCATCAGAATCGGACAGCATAGGAGTACACGCACACTCTTGGCCATGAGTCTATGGCCAGTCATGTGCATGCATAGAGAGGCAATACATTTTGAATCTTACTAGATAAATTAAATTGATATTTTTTTCATGTTTCTAAAAATTTGATCCATTGTTATAGCTGATGAGAGATGGAGTGATATTCAACCATAGCAAGATCTTCCAATCTAGCTGTATGAACAAGAAGGGTAGGCCAATGAACGCTGCAATCAGGAGGATTTTCGTAAATAATAAATATAGTAGTATATATTATCAATATTATCGCATTTCTTATAAAATTTAATTTAAATTTATAATTATAGAAGTAGTTAGATGCACTCATGAGTGAGGGCTCAGACATCTCTAGCCCCGATGACCATCTATCTCAGGTCTTTGGGCCTTAGCACTCTGGGAGGATCCGATGTAGGCCCGGACATACGCCAACGAGCTAAAGAAAAATCTGATTTTCCACCATAGGATCATCTAGATCTGATCAGATCTGAGGTAAATTTTTCTATAAAAATTTCTATGATCTGATCAGATCTAAGAGTTCTCAAATCTAATCAACATGATCTAATATTAAAAATTAAAAATAAAATTAAATTATATTTTATTTAAGTACCTGATTGGGTAATGTAATTATCCTAGGATGATCCTGATTGTTCCTAAGATTTTGGAATGAGCCACTCACGTGCCTAACCTCTATAAGTATCTACTCAGGTAGGATCTAGATATCTTTTCCTTGTGAACCTTTCTTCAAAAGATCAGATCTGAATCTGATCTGTAGGTCAATCAAAAAGATCTTGAATGCTGCGTGCTTGTCTCATGAACACCATTGCATAGATGCTAAATCTTACACCAAAATCCTTGGACCTCCTTCTCTATTTTCTACCCAACTTTTGGTGTGTAGAAGAGGGAGAGACAGAGGATTAGAGGGGGCATGGGATATGATAGGGGCGATAGCACTTGGGCATGGAAAATATTTTCATATGATTGGAAGCTTTGGTATGGAGGAATTAATATAACCCAATGCCACACCTAGAGTCCCTTTTGACCAAAATAACTAATTTATTTTTATCGTTGGGACTCAAGGTATAATTCTTCATGGAGAACACTAGATTATATCTGATTTTTACACTAGAAAGGTTTCAAAAAGGGGCCGATATGAGTAGATAAGGAAGAGTCCATTGCGCTTAGGATACTTTCCTCAAGAGTTTGATCCAAATCAAACTCTATCAAAACTCAGTCAAAATACCATCATAAATCACAAAATTTGGTACACTTATAGCATGTCTCGAACTCTATGATATTTCCAAAAATTAGAGTAAATAAATTTTTAGAGAATTTTCTAGAAGCATCTGATCAGCTGACCCTCAATTCTCTCAAATAGGTCAACTTTTGACCCTAGTCCAATTGCACTGGGAATGGATTTAATTTTTGCAATTAATCTAACCTTGACTAGTTCTAATCAGATGAAAATAAATCTATTCAAGATATAGAAATAAGTCAAATCAAATTTTACTCGATTGCGATGAATTAGAAAGATTACAGAAGGAGAAAGCCAGGCTCAATCGTGTGCTAGCATGATTACCTTGAACCTGATTTGATCTAATCCAAATTAATCAAACTAGGTTAGCTCAATTCATGACATCCAGACCCAAATACTTATTTGTGTGATCTAGTTAGGTTCAGCTCCATATGATAATGAGACATATCGCTATCTCTATCATCGACATCATCGAAATACCTTTCGATGGATCAAAACTTTTTTGATTCATACAATTATAATGATTGATCATCTAAATCATTCTAATTGCTTCCAAAATCCACTAGTGATCCCTAGCAGTATGTGGTAGCAACCCATCAGAACTAAAAGCAAACCTCTCGGTGTAGCTATCTGTGTGATTGGATTCTTCTATCTTAAGTCCCGATAGGATTAGGATTAGGATTAGGTGAACTCGTCAAACCTAACATCCACCATATGAATTAATCAGTTGATACGAGTTCGATGTAAAACCCTAATAGAAACTCTTTCTATCATGTTCACACTACTATGTCCATGGGCTTAAGGACTCAATCTCATGATTATCATAGGGCTACTCCTCATTTATAGAGGTAGATAGATCTCATTTTGGTGCAATCCAATTCCTACAATGAACATGCTATAGCCAACATACACCTTAAGATTCTGAATGGCTAGGAGATCGAGTTAT
>QRFJ01006700.1:0-39924 GCA_006176705.1 Cocos nucifera | reverse complement strand
TTATTTGAGGTTCAATGGATGTTGGACTTTTGAATGTTATTTTTTAGTTGGATTTATTAGTTAATTAAATTTCAACTTTTAGTTATTCAAATTATCTCCTTTGTAATGCATATGATATCGTGTTGGGATAACTTGCATGCTTGTAGAGAGTGTTCTCCACAAGCATGGATGGTTGACATGAATCCTTGATTCACGTTCTTGGATGGGTGTGTGCGATAATTAATATGATATCAGAGCATAAGTGGAGAAATCATGACACAAAAAATCAGACATGAGTGTTGATTTGAAGGCGCTAGGGGCATTGGGATGATAACTAATATTAATTTTGATATAATTTAGAAATTTAGATTTGAGACAAGTATATTGATGGATTTGAATCAGAGTGCACATCGAAAGCATTGTGGTCTAAATTTTTTTCAAGCTGATCAGAACAATAATTTGATTTAAGGAATACTATAATGAAAGACTTGATCATTACATTATAGGATTATTATGATCTGAGAAAGATGTAACCCTAAATTTTTTTTGATTGGGCAAGAAAAATTTTGATGATGAATTTTTTTTTTAGAAAAGAGAATGTGACACCCAAGTCCAAACAACTTGGGTCTGATCTAGACACAAAAAAAGAAACAACCCAAAAAGGATTTACCATGAATTTTAGAGCACTAGAAAAAAAAAGAGGGCCAACATATGCTGGGCACTTGCTAGGCGGAAGAGTTGAACTCCCATTGGAGTTCTCTTCCTTCACCAATCAACTCTTGATCAGGGAGGAGTTTAACTCCTCCCCTCTAGCCCATTTTAAGGGAAGAGGGCTTCCCTCTTCTTCCCTTTCTAATTTATCTCTAGAAAATCATATTTTCTCTCTCTATGAGTTTCTACCACTAAAAGTGTCTTCCTCAAGATTATGTTTCTCTTTTAGGCTTTTCTAAATCATAGAAAGAACCTTCAACAATCTTAATAGACCTTGATGAAAGGATCCTGACTTTTGACTATCGAATAGCCAGCCCTCACCTTGATCAAGCCTATCATCATTAGATTTTACCATCAATTACATCCTACCATCCTAGCATGATCCTTGATTTATAGTTAATCAATTGGATGTCCTAAATTGAACCATTTCGATGTCAGCTATAAGGATTTTAAAATTTAGGATTTTATTTTGAAAATAATTATGATTAAAATTTGATAAAAGTAGGATTTTAGATATTCAATTTTGTAAAAGAATTTTGGGAAGCTCGTTGTTCATACAAGATTAAGATGACTCCATGTCGGATAAAAAAGTCTGCTCGATGTACTGCTAAAAATATATTAAACCAATAGAATTGCGATCCTCCTCAGTAGGTTGGTGGTATCCCTTAGCAGAAAAGAGTCATTGATCCTATTAGGAATATATAGATGGAGCAGCAAGAACCAATTATGGCCCGAAAAAGAAAGATATTAGTCGGCATGGTGCAATCATAATAGTAGTTGCCGCAATAATTACTACAACAATGGCAAGTGCAACTACAAACATCGCCACCATAGGAATGTGGAGAGCAGCAGGATTAGTGAAGTAATATTGTAGAATTTAAATGGTTGTCTCCATTAGCTTTCATGGGGACTATTGAATCTATGGAAGCTGATAATTGAATTATGGAGATGGAGATCATGATTACTATTTTGGAGTGTCGTGATGATGAAAAGATTTGTTAGGAAACTTATTTATTATAAGGTAAAGTGTTCAACTAATGGTACTGACTAGACATAAATATAAATATGATGGGGAGCAACTCTTCTGTGGGAGATTTTGAAGGGCATTTTCTAATCAGTATTTTTCTTAGAGTGTAATGACATAAAAAGAATAGAAATTTATTTATCTAAAATAATGAAATATGATAGTTGTAGAATATGAAACTAAATTTACCAAGCTTGCAAACTTTATTCTAAGGTTGGTCGAGGATGAGCATGATCAAGTGTATAAATTTGAGATGAAACTGAGGATAGAAACTAGAAAGCAAGTGGAGCTATGTAAATTAACTACTTGTATAGATGTGGTGAAGAAAGCATTAAAAATTGAAATGAAAGTCAATGAAGAACATGCTAAAAGAGAAGAAAATCCAAAGAAATGAAGTAGGCCGAATGAATCTCAAATGCAGAATAGTAAATACACTAGGGATTCAAACAAAGATCAGTGAGTGACAGCTCTATGCCAGCAGATAGCATCAAATATTCTAGGTGGGGTAAAGCTTATGCTGATTATGAATGCAGTTCTATCATTGGTACTCACTTTAAATGTGGTAAGATAGATCACAAAATAGATGAGTGCCTCGAGAGATTTGAGAGTCAGCCTACCCTAAAAGCTGAACAAAATAAGGATAAGAATCTAAAAATCCAGATCCAAGGACGTGTCTATGCTTTTATACAACAAGATGTGCAGACTTCCAATTCAGTGGTAATGGGCTCTGAGATAGGTTCTTGGAATTAATTAGACTGATGAATTGATTTTGCTCATAAGATAAGTAATGATTAACTTTCTCTGGATTTTTCATTTATATAATCATGAAGATTGAACAAATTATTAATGAATTTATATATGATTTATGAATCTATGAAAATATATTTTGAATGAAAATTGACATAAAATTTTAGAATAGTATTTCTCCTATTATTACTATAATTATTTATTGATCAAAAATCATATATGCATATTAATTTTGATTTGATTATGAAATATTTATTATTCTAGAAAAAAGTTTTGATACAAATCAGATTTAGACTCTCAGTCTGACTATATTATGAATCCTGCCAATTGGGGGTTATGCATTAGTGCTTGGACTATTACTGAGCCCATGATTCTGTTTCTAGCCCAACCATAGCATATAAGTATGGTATTTTAGCCCGACCATAGGATATATTTCGGCCCCACCATAAGGTATAAGTATGGTATTCTGGCCCTATCGTGGGGTATATGTTTGGTATTACTGGCCTCACCATAATATTAGTATACATGGTCATAGTTAAAGATTCATGAGTTGTTTGAATTTGTTTTGAATCGGATTATTGAGTATGATTTTTTTTGAATTAAATGTGTAATTTTGAATATGAGTATTTTAAAGACACTGGCATTACTGAATTCTTGTTTTGAAAAAGAAATTTGATCATGCTTGTACACCAACTAATGATAAATTATATTTTAACTCTCCATCCTCTATTATCATATAAAATATCCTAGCCAAGGTATTCATTACTTATAGAGCTATCAACATAGTTTAGATTTAGATTTATTATTATATTTTATAAGACTATTATTTGGGGTTGAATGGATGTAAGACTTTTAAATTTTACTTATCAATTGAATTTGTTAGTTAAATGAACTTTGACATTTAGTTATTTAAATTATCTCCATTGTGATGCATTCAATTTTCTAGTGAGATGCCTTGTATATTTATGGAGAGTGTTCTTCATAATTTTGTGGTTGTTGCCATAACCCCTTGATTCATGATCTCGGGTTGGGGGTGCAATAATGCAGGATTAAGCTGCCATTTTCTCATTACCACCATGCTATGACAAACCATCCTAGTTGTCTTGATTGTTCCTTATGAGAGGTTCATCAAATGTGTTATTTTTATGCATCCGAAATAGAATATAAGTAGTTCATTATTGTTTCATCCTCTAAACTAGGTGGAATTTATGTTTTCAAACTATTTCTAATAATTTCATAAAACTAGGCATCATTGAAAATAATTTGTGAAAGAACTAGGCCAGATCAAGCATGACCCTCACCATGCTAAGTTAAAATGAATTTTGTGCTTGGGCTATGGTCATAATTAATTCAAAATTGATTCGAACTAGTCAAGTTTTAGGCGAGAGCTTGATTTCAGCTATTGCTTGGCTTTTTGGCCCAATTAAATTATGTTATTAATAATAAAGGGTCTCGCTGTCTTGAATTAATTTTGCACACCTCGATCAGTTATCCTCCTGGAGTGAGAGGTTATAAATATGCTAAAAGTTTTGTCATTGTATAGGATAGGGGCCTATAAATGTGCTAGCATTCATCATGACCAAGCCTAATTAAGCTAAGGTTAATTAACTTAAGTTTAGATTATTTTAAATTAAACTATTTGCACCTCAAGTAAATTCTCTCTCTATAAATTTTTAATTAAAGTCTTTGGCCCTTGGTTGCAAAGAAGAGGCATAAACTAACAAGTATGGTCCTTGATAATCATGTAAGTAACACACATCTATTGAGTCCTTTACATACGTCATTTATGTCCTTGTTGTTTTGGGTTTAGGATCTAATCACAAAGCCATAATTACCTTATCATCACCTTGAAAGTTCTTTATTGATGTACCAATTTGGTTAATGGACTAGAATTTCACTAAAAGAGATTAGATAGGAATCTTCTTGATAAAAATTAGTCAATAGTGTTTTCATTTAAGATCCTCAATAAAAGAGATTATTTAAGAGAAGAGAGCGCATTTAGTAAAAGATGGGATTTAAAATTTCTACCATATTTAAGAGAGAAAGTGAGTCTTTGTTAGATTTTCTTTTGAGTATGGTTTCAATGTGTATGTAGATATTATTCTTATTTTGAATTTTAATTTTGTTAAAAATTTAGTTTAAGTTTATTAAGAAAACTAAAAAGAGAAGTGATTCAGATAAACGAGCAGTATATGAAAATTTTTTTTCCTTCATATAGTGTATTTAAGAGATTCAGGCTAATGTCTCGATGATTCCCACATAAGCTCCATCGATGGAGTCCAGCTATAGCAAGGAGTCCAATTATATCTTAAGGGTTTTTAATAAGCAAATTTGTTTAACAGTGCATGTATTGGATGGAGCCAGTTGTATTTTAAGTCTAGCCATAAACTTTCTATAATTACAGTAGGGTTAGTAGTGGTAAAAGATTGAGCATTTATTTGCATGGATCCTCACATATTAGTTTTATTCAATATTTTCTAAATTTAAAAAAAATATAAAATTTAATAAACTATTCATGAATAATGATTATAAAATTAATGACAAGAGCATATATTTATATATTCATATAAGCTTTTTCTACAAATATATGGCCTTAAATATCTAAACTATTTGTAAATGGTTTGTGATCAACTTGGCAATGGTTTGTTTGGATATGGCTATAGACCTAGCCAACACTCTTCACCTATTCGTTCATCACGCATCCTTACAACTCTACAAGACACAAGAAAGAAACCCGATTAATGGATAACATATATATATATATATATATATATATATATATGCTTGTATATTATGTGAGCACGTGCATGGGTGTTGAGTTGTGGCTTCTTCTGAGATAATTTTTGCTTTAATTAGTGATGCAGCATGAGTACTTTTATTGAGTAGCTATCAAGCAACATTGAAGTCTATGCAAAAAATATCAAGAATTACTAGGGCAAGGCTATAGCAACATGCATAATTATATTAATTTTACATGCATAATAATAGTTTTTCTTCTTTCATGTCTTTTCTTCCTACTTTTACCAACTTGTTGTTCTTGGATTTTTTGATAGGTTTGATATTTTGTGTCACAAATCCAAATGATTAGCTTGCATCATCAAATAGAAATAGATAGCTATACAATTATTTTTCTAAATAAAATACGTGATAGCTGCTAATTGCCAACATACAATCACAAAATATCTTGTTAAAGATAAAATCATATAATATGCTAGCATTTCTTAAATCAATATAAATATTTTCTAATTATATATCCTAACTAGAATAGATATCGATGAAGCCAAATCTCATCAAACCTTTTGGGAATTGATAAATTGCCTTCGTAAAAGAATAATAAAAGATAAAAATAATTATGATATGTCAATTATTTTAAAATCTCTAAAGATTTTTCATTTATGTCCACTTGACATTTTGTAATACATTAATTATATATATAACTCACCATCAAGTAGGAAATGATGGGTGAAATACAGGTGTGGTATGGATTTTTTTAATCCAAAATATTGATCAATATTTAATATATACAGCAACAAAGTTCATAAAGTGGTGCCACACATTGTCCTTTTTCATATCCCAAGCTATGGCATGATCCATTGCAACTTTTGGTTTCCACGTCACATAATGCAATACAATAATATCTTGCTTGTGCTGTGACAACAAAATAATTTTTGAATTAGCATGTATATTTATTCTTGCATGAACAAATATTTAGAAAATCTGAGAAAACTGAGGTGTGCTACATGAAATATTAAACAAAAGAGAATGATGCATTTTAAGTCCTTCATGTCTACATATTTTTTCAATTTTCTATACTGAAATAGAAAAAAAAAACATACCATAAGCAAAGAACATAGCAAGAACTATGATGGCCATAAAAATTTTATTGGCATTGGAAGAGGAAGAGGAAGCCATATCAAATTTCTTGATCTTGTCTAAGAATATGTCTTAGGGGTTCGAATTTATATTTGTCCAAAAAATTTCTTTTATTGAGTAATAACAGTTGTCTAAAGGGGGTTTTGTTTCCTTTAATTGCCATTAGGCATTATTTATTGAGTTATTTTACCAAGAGTTTCTTATATCTTAATAGGATGGTAACATTTTGTTTTGTTCGGATTTTTTCATGGCATCTTAATTAATACCACTGGATTAAGTGACTTGGGAGCCATTATTCTCTAACATATTTGAGAATAATAGGATCCGTTAAATGTTTTGATAGGCACCCTTCAAAAGTTGAATAATGGGAATAAGGTGATGGGAAAGGAAACAAGGATAATTTTAATACCATCAATGTAATAAGAAGGTATGAATTAATCTTTTTCTGTTATCTTGGGCTCTTAATATCTATTGGTTACTAGTCGTGAAGAAAATTATTTTGAAAAAAATAAATGATTTTAAAGATTATTGCAATTTCTGTGGAAGACTATTCTTAAAGAAACATACACTCGAATGGCATGTATAACTTAATAATCTTTATGGCGATGTCTTGCTTTTCACTGATTTTATATTTTAAAAGTTATAATTTATGATGGTAGGATAGATATCATGGCTAAAGTAGTGAGGCATGTGCCTACCCCCTTTTTGGTGAACCAAGTCTTAAGTCAAAGTTCTTTCATCATGTCTCGTCAAGTTAAGCCTTTCTTTATAAGATCACGTAAATTAAGAAACATCCCTCTAAATAACCTCTTATCTAAAGCGTTAGCTAACAAACATCTTTTTAAAAAACATAAGAACTATCAATTTGACTCTAGTTAGAAATTGTGAGCATACCATTGATAGACGTTATACATCCATAAACAATGATTACATTGAAAAAATATTTAGACACCTTTGCTTCATGTGAATGAAACAATTAAAAGCATTGATGCTTGCAATACATATACCAATTTGGCTAGATTTGAAACAACAACCTCTCACTAAGTGCTCATAAAATTGATTTCTCTAGTTATGAAATAAGAATCATATGTGAGGAGCTTATTGCTATCCCCAATGCTTTGGAAGTGTTAGATTGGACAAAAGTGAACTGAAGGATCATCAAGATGGTTCACAGCATCGATCTTTAATCCATTGAGGTTCCTATCTAACCATTAGATATATAGTTCATTTGATAGTTCGTGCATCGAGCCATTGAGGCCTCTATCTATATTATTGATTTCATATTATATATGTGATTATGTGCATGAAAATTTGATGGATACTAATATTTTTGAATTTATGTTTTAAAAATAAAATTTGATCATGTTTGCGTACCGACTAATGATTAATTATATTTTGACTATCGCATCCTTTGTTATCACTTGAATTATCTATTTAAGATATTTATTGCTTATTGGGATATCAATCTCATTATTCTTTTTTTTTTCTAGATTTAAATGCGTAGTTATGGATGTGGGTACTACTTTGAAAATTAGAAATAAGTTTTGACAATATCAACATAGTTTAGATTTGGATTTATTATTATAATTTATAGGACTATTATTTGAGATTCAATGGATGTTGGACTTTTGAATGTTATTTTTTAGTTGGATTTGTTAGTTAATTAAATTTTAACTTTTAGTTATTCAAATTATCTTCTTTGTGATGCATATGATATCGTGTTGGGATAACTTGCTTGCTTATAGAGAGTATTCTCCACAATCATGGGTGGTTAACATGAACTCTTGATTCATGATCTCGGATGGATGTGTGTGATAATTAATATGATATCAGAGCATATATGAAAAAATCATGACACAAAATCAAACATCAGTGTTAGTAGGAAGGCACTAGGGGCATTGGGATGATAACTAATATTAATTTTGACATAACTTAGAAACTTAGATTTGAGATAAGTATATTGATGGATTTGAATCAGAGTGCACATCGAAAGCATTATGGTCTGAATTTTTTTCAAGCTGATCAGAATAATAATTTGATTCAAGGGATATCGTAATGAAAGACTTGATCATGAAATTATAGGATGATTATGATCTGAGAAAGAAGTAACCCTAAATTTTTGAAGACTGGGCAAGAAAAATTTTGATGATGAAATTTCATTTTAGAAAAGAGAATATGACACCCAAGCCCAAACAACTTGGGCCTGATCCAGCCATAAAAATAAGAAACAACCCAAAAAGAATTTATCATGAATTTTAGAGTACTAAAAAAAAAAAGAGGGCCAGCACATGCTGTGCACGTGCTGGGCGAAAGAGTTGAACTACCATTGGAGTTCTCTTTCTTCACCAATCAACTCTTGATCAGAATCAAATACAACCATTGGGAGGAGTTTATCTCCTCCCCTCTAGCCCAATTTTAAGAGAAGAGGGCTTCCCTCTTCTTTCCATAAAAAATCCAGGCCCAAGCTGGAGGTTCATTAAAGTTCTCTCCTTTTCTTCTCTCGGAAGGTGCTTCATCATGTTCATTGAAAGCACAGGCCAACCATCATCAGAACCTAAGTAGGATCCTCTAATTTTTAAGATTATTTGGTTTGCCATCCTCCTTAGGCCATGAACCTTGATTTTTGGTGGGCAATCATCGGATTTTTCATAGAAATCCTAATCTTTATTTTACCCTGGCTTCTGCCCATTCGTTTGTTGATTTATCTAGTACCGATAGTCATCTTAGACTGTCAGTCTGGATCTTTTAACTACATTGTCACAGCCCCAATCACTACCGATGAAAGCTATTTTGACGGTGCTCCCCTAATCCAAAAATAAATGAAGTAATCCCATATTTCACCATAGGGCCAAAGAAAGAGAGAGAACGAGAGGAAAAGAAGAAAAAGATAGAAAGAAAGTAAAAAAGTAAAGAAAAATAATACAAAAAAAGGATAGAGAGAGTTTCTCTCTCTTCCCTCTTCTTCTTATCTTCCACTCTCTGCTTTCTCTTTCTAGTTTATCTCTAGAACTTCATTCTTTTTCTCTCTATAAGTTTCTACCACTAAAAGTGTCTCCCTCTAGATTATGTTTTTCTTTTAGGCTTTTTTAAATCATAGAAAAAACATTCAACAATCTTAATAGACCTTGATGAAAGGATCCTGACTTTTGACTATTGAATAGCCAGCCCTCACCTTGATCAAGCCTATCATTATTAGATTTCATCATCAATTGCATCCTACCACCCTAGCATGATCCTTGATTTATGGTTGATCAATTGAATGTCCTAAATCGATCCATTTCGATGTCAGCTATAAGGATTTTAGAATTTAGGATTTTATTTTGAAAATAATCATGATTAAAATTTGATAAAAGTATGATTTTAGATATTCAAATTTGTAAAAGAATTTTGGGAAGCTCGTTGTTCATACAAGATTAAGATGACTCCATGTCGGATAAAAAAATCTGCTCGACGTACTGCTAAAAATATATCAAACCAATCAGAATTGCAATCCTCCTCAGTAGGTTGGTGGTTTTCGTCAGCAGAAAAGAGTCATTGATCCTATTAGGAATATATAGATGGAGCAACAAGAATCAATTATGGCCCGAATAAGGAAGATATTAGTCAGCATGGTGCAATCACAATAGTAGTTGCCCCAATAATTACTACAACAATGACAAATGCAACTACAAACATCGCCACCGTAGGAACGTGGAGAGCAGCAGGATCAGTGAAGTAATATTATAGAATTTAAATGGTTGTCTCCATTAGCTTTCATGGGGACTATCGAATCTATGAAAGCTGATAATTGAATTATGGAGATGGAGATGATGATTGCCATCTTGGAGTGCCGCGATGATGAAAAGATTTGTTAGGAAACTTATTTGTTGTAAGATAAAGTGTTCAACTAACTATACGAACTGGACATAAATATAAATATGATGGGGAGCAACTCTTCTGGGAGAGATTTTGAAGGGCATTTTCTAATCAGTATTTTTCTTGAAGTGTAATGATACAAAAAAATAAAAATTTATTTATCTAAAATAAAGAAATATGATAGTTGTATAATATGAAACTAAATTTACAAAGCTTGCAAACTTTATTCTGAGGTTGGTCGAGGATGAGCATGATCAAGTGCATAAATTTGAGATGAAACTATGGATAGAAACTAAAAAGCAACTGGAGCTTTATAAATTAACTACTTATATAGATGTGATGAAGAAAGCATTAAAAATTGAAATAAAAGTCAATAAAGAACATGCTAAAAGAGAAGAAAATCAAAAGAAATGAAGTAGGTCGAATGAATCTCAAGCATAGAATAGTAAATATACTAGGGGTTCGAATAAAAATTAGTGAGTGATAGCTCTACGCCTAGCAAACAAGCATCAAATTTTCTAGGTGGGGTAAAGCTTATGCTGATTATGAATGCAATTCTATCATTGGTACTCACTTTAAATGTGGTAAGATAAGTCACAAAATAGATGAGTATCCCCAGAGATCTGAGAGACAGCCTATCCTAAAAGCTGAATAAAATAAGGATAAGAATCTAAAAATTCAAATCCAAGAGCGTGTGTATGCTTTTATGCAACAAGATGTGCAGATTTTCGATTCAGTGATAATTAACAAGATGTGCAGACTTCCAAGAGCGTGATTTTGTTTCTAGCCCAACCATAGCATATAAGTGTGGTATTTTAGCCCGACCACTGGATATATTTCGGCCCCTACCATAAGGTATAAGTATGGTATTCCGGCCCTATCATGGGGTATATCAATTATGTTTTATGAATGAAGAACAACAGGATGGAATGTTGTGGATGGCGTTATGAAACTTTACTAATGTCACATAGGTAGACTTGTCAGAGATCGAGGCTGCCATTAGCCTCGCAATTACTGAACCAGGTGTGCTGGATGAAAATATCACTTTGCCTTCAGCATCATCAGTTCAGTATATGAGGCTAGAGTTAGACGGGCATTTGAAAGTTTATGAATGGGGAACAATAGGATGGAATGTTGTGGATGACATTATGAAACTTTACCTAGATAATTGTGTCGATCCCATAGTGTACGGAGAGCATGAAATTTGTTCTAATAATGGGTAATGCAGCTGCCCTAGTGGAATTAATAGAGATTCGAATTATTTTAGATAGATTGATGATAGGCAGCCTAGTCTTGTTTGCTTCCTTGTGATTTCTCTATCTTGCTAATCATTGCAAGATCACCAGCTCTTGGCTCTCAAGGATGATACTTATTTCTTTTTGCTGTTGGCTATTGAATATGGTATTATTTTTTTCCATTGCTTGCCTTAATCTGAAAAATGAAGAGAGTTGCAGGCAGGCAATTGCTCTTGCAAAGTTGATATTTTTTAGTATGGCCAAAATATTTCTGATGGCTTTTGTTTCTTACCATCGCAATTGTTCTCATTGATGAACAATCAGCTTACAATAACTCATTATAATTCAATTCTATATGTTAGGGTTCAGATTATCCCTGGAACAACTAATAGACACTGTATTCTTCAACTTCTAGAGGGAAGGTAATGGGTGTTGGAGCAATACTGGGTTCCACTGCTAGAGTTTTATTTACCGTGTTCCTTGTAGTTGAGCATTTTGTTTTATTCGTGAGAAAAACAATTTACATATGGAAGAAGAAGATCAACCTGGTCATGTATTAGGAACACCAACTAGATTTTCTTTTGAAGAACTGAAATCAAGTACCGAGAACTTCTATAAAAAGCTAGGAGAAATAGGCTTTGGGTTTGTATTTGAGAGAGAGTGGGATAATATGAGAGTAGCGGTAAAGTGCTTGGATGGCATCTGAGTCAAATGATAACATCAATTTGAGATTTCTCATTTTTCTCATGTCTTTGGGCAACTCTTTGAGATTACAACAAAATGAAAGGTTCAACTTTGAGATTACAACAAAATGAAAGGTTCAGCACTTGCAAGTTGTAGAGAGAAGTAATCAAGTTAGGTAATGCCTCAATAAAAGTTTCTGATAGGTCTAGGAACCTTAGATGCTTTAACCTGCTTATTCTTCTAGATAACTTTTTGAGTCCTGTGCCCTGTAGATCCAGTACATGAAAATAAGTAAGATTTGACACCACATAGAAGATGAATTCTCTAATGTTTACAACTCTGAAACATGGCAAAAATATAAGTGATCTCAATTGCTTTGTTTTGTAGGCGAGCTATAAACATTCTGATGATTTGTCGTTATTAAAATCAATTGATGAATAGCGACATATCAATGCGAAATGCTTGTGTCCTTGCCCGCCTCCATGATGATGGCCTCATCACCTATGACACAGCAAGCAAGGTCATGGACTAGATCATGCATCTTGCATACTGTCACGTTACCATCAGAATCCTTTTTTGCATCCTGAAAAAAGGACCTCCATAGCAAATTATTGAAAAACTGATTGCCGATATTCTCTAAATCCATATTATTATCTGATGGTTGAACCAACCCTTCTGGACAATCTCCTTCCCTATTTCTACCTACTATGGGGTCTCTTCTCATCTCCCCAACCCACATATGATGTTCAAATAGTTCCTCTATCCTTCTATCGTTGTAGATTAACCGAGCAAGCATGGTCTTCCCAACTCCACCCAAACCAACTATTGGGAGAACAGAGACATCCTTATCGGTATCCATATGGACTAAGAAATTTATGACCTCGATCTTTATCATCATCCCAGCCATAAATTTCAGATTCAATTAAAAATAAGTAGGTCTCTCGATCCAAAGGTCTCTCCAGTATGGATCTCTCACTCAAATGGTATTTCAATCTCTCTTCTGAAATTTGGTCCAATTGCTCTATGATCTCTTTTACTTTGCGAGCAATCTTATGATGAAATATAATTGAGTTGTTGAGGGAAAACAAAATCACGCACCTTTGGGATGATGCAATTGTTTTCCTCAATCTTTTTTGGAACTCATCCACCACGTCATCTGCATCAAAAGCAGCATCTCTGAGCTTCCTTAGCCAGCCATGCAGAGGTTTGTCATTGATGGATCTATTCTCAGCATGTCCTCGAGCACATCACTGATAGATACTAACATGCTTTGTAGCTCCACATCTTTCTTGACACTGCTCGCCTAATCCCATCTCCTTCCATAGGCCAGAGCCCAGCTTCTGGATCACAATCTTCAAAATGAGGGAGGCAACTGATACTGCTACTGCTTCTGCCATAACGTTGAGTTGTTGCTGCCACCTCTCTTCCTCTCGAGGTTTTGATGCATGAAGCTTTGATGAGTAAGGGCTTTCAAGAGCCTTGTGAAAGGAAAGAGCCCAAAGAAGGACCTATGATTTTTTACCAAAAAAAAAAAGGTATAACACCAATGAGTAGGTTCACACCATTTACCCACCAATTATGGTAAGAAAGCAGTGGAATTGCTTTGAATGGAGTCAAAGGCTTGTCGGTCCATGGCAACACGGGAGCCAGCTATCTGATGTTGATGGGGTTTCTTTAATCTCCTAGGGAGGTGCCCATAGCTACATGGGAATGCCCTGACAAGCAGAGCATCAAATGCCACCGACACGTCCAATCTAGTGCCGTTGCCATAAGTTATCGAAGCCATTCTTGTCACACCTACTCCAATGAACTCGAATATACTGAGCTAACCATAATTTTATGCTAATGGGTGTAAACCAAATTACGCGGCTACATCTATCAACATTGAGTGAAGCAGCAAGTTCATAATGAAAGGTATCAATAGACCAACAATATCTATTATTAATAAAGAGAGTTCCACCTTACGACTGCCAGCATCTTTATTTATTACCAAATAGTGATAATTTAGATTACCTAGTAATCTAAATTACTTGTAATCTGGATAGATTGCCACTAATATTGAATTACTATATTTGGTACTCACAGATAATATTAAGTAAAATTACTGAAAATCTTAATTGACATGTTTGGTATGACGATCAGATTACTGGATAATGTAACATCAAATTTTTAAAATATTCTTAAATCAAATTTATTAATTTAATATTATATTATATTATATTATATTATTATAATTTTATCATATTATATATATTATATTTATAATATAAATATATATTATATATTATATTCTAATATATATTTATATTTATATTATATTCTTTTTTATGAGGATATTTTTGTCCAAATACATCATTGTCAGATTACCAAATATTTGGTAATCTAGATAGCCATCTCTTCTCTTGGTAATCCAGATCATCTTATCAAAAGATAATCTGGATTACCTGGCAATCTAGATTATCAATTTAAAAAATATACCAAATATGGTAATCTGGATTACCAATCAGAGAGAGAGAGGGTGGGCATAGAAGATGAGTAACATTGGCCCAAAAAATTTCCTGCCTTTATTTGTAGTTCTAGGGTTCATGGTCACAAGCTCCAGAATTTTGAAGATAAATTGATGGATTTATATATGTTAAGACAGCCACAAGAATAAATTAGTTATCACTTAATTGAAAAGTTTTGATGGTTTCATGAATAAGTTCTGAATTTTTTGAAGAATCATACCATAAACAAAGAACCCCAAATGCCAGGTTCTTTTATCGGCAATAGAAATTGGTTAGTTTGAACAACACCTATGCTAATTTTGGCCAAACTGGATGACAAAAGGCAAACTTTGTGAACCAAAAAAAAAAAATGGCAGAAACATTATTCTCAAGAAAAATTATCTGGTTTGCTCCACATAAATGTTCCAAATGAATCTTTGGATTTTCCTATTTTGGGAGATTACACAAATTATATAGTTGAAAATATAAAAGGTAATTTTAGTAGCTTACTACTTGCATGACTTATACTGTCTCTTTTATATGTATTTTGAATTGAAAAACATATACAACTACGAGGACACTATAGGTAGTGCCTTGGTGATCAAACAAGTATCTTAGAAGTCACCAACACCATATCTTGCCTTTTTTGTTGACGTAATTACTAGCAGGTTTTAGCCACATATTTCATGATATATACCTAGAGAAAAATACCGCAACACCATTTGAACTTTAGTCAAAAAATACATTGACCTCTAAAGTTTAAATCTTATAAATTAGCCCTTCCAAATTATTTTTGTGTCAATATTATCCGATCATCTATCTAGCCCCTAAAACCATTAATGGACCAACTCAAAAGATGAAAGCACCCTTAATCCTTGAGTGCCTCCGAGTCTAATCACCAGCAATACAATCAAGGCTCTTTTTTCTATGCTTGCTTTGAGAGTGATCCAGGCTATCTTCTTTTACGGTGGAGTTGGATGGCATTGGGCATCACCATGGCTTGATCTTACTTTGGTCTTGGTTGCAAATAAGTCCTTAGCCTAATTTGGCCTTGGGTGGTCAAAGGCTTCGCATCCAGTTGAGTTCCTCTCTTTACATTCTCTCTCTTCACTCTCTCCTCTCTCTATCTTCTCTCCCTACCTTATCCTCTCCACTTTCTCATACTATAAGTTTCTCTCTCTACTTTTTTTCTCTCTTCACTCTCTTTTCTCTCTACCTTCTCTCTCTACTTTCCTCTCTACCTAGAAAAGTAATAAAAAGAAAAAAAAGAAAAAGAAAGAAAAGGATAAAAAAAGGAAAAAAGAAAAGACTAGAGAGTAGAGAGTTTTGCTCTCTTCCCTCTCTCTTCTTTCTACCTTATCTCTCTACCTTCTATCTCCATTATCTCACTTGATGAGTTTCTCTCTTATTTTGTTATTTATTCGATGTTGTTAGTTCTTAATTATACCATCATGTATATACTATATTTATTTTGTTATTTATTCAATATTGTTGGTTCTTGGTTACATGTAATGTCACTATTTCACATTGATACTATTAATTTTTCTAATAAGAGGAATGTTAGTATTAATTTTCATGGCTACCATCAAAAACTACTTTCAACTTGGATTTTGGTAGTGGGAAAATTTTCCAATTACAAGGTTAGAAATTGTAAGTTCATTAATTTGAGAATCATAAATGCTTCTACTATTCCTACAACAGCTATGGATTCATCTCGATGTGCAAGACTTAAAAGATGGCAAATATTATCAGAGAAAAGAAATAAAAATCTTAATTAATGTTGGAGCACAATCAAAAATTTTTTGATATAGATAATACTTTATCAATGTCAAAACTTTTAAATTATGAGTTTAGAAATTATAAGTTTGATAATTTGGAGATGATAAATGATTCTGCTATTCCAACAGCAGCTATGGATTTATCTCAGAATGCAAGACTTAGAAGATGGCTAATATTATCAGAGAAAAGAAAAAAAGATCTTAATATTGTTAGAACACAATCAGAGCCTATTGAAAGTTAGTATTTTTTTCCTCCTATTTATTTTCTATAATTATATTCCAATAATTATATTTATTTTTGTTTAAAAAATCAAAACTTATATACATTACTTTTTAGAAAGATTTACTCAACCTTGGGATTTCGGAAGGCCTAATTGTATATATGAACAATGTGGTGCTATTATGTGGTATGAAGAAAGAATTATAAAATCTAAAAAAAATTTAAATTTTCAAATTCTCTCTATGTTGTTCAGATGGTAGAGTGAAGCTACCACTTTTCAAAAATACACCTCTGATGCTTGATGAATTGCTTGCTTATGATGGTGGTCGGAGATCAACAAGATTCTGAGAAAATATAAGAATATATAATTTCATTTTTTCTTTACTTCAATGGGATGAAATATTGATATATAGCTCTATTAATTATGGTTCAAGCCCTTATATCTTCCATTTGAATGGCAAAAATCATCATAAGATTGGGTTATTATTGCCTATTGAGGAAAATAAACCTAAATTTATTTAATTATATATTTATGATACTGATAATGAGGTCTCTAATAGAGTCAATTGTTTAGAAAAGAATTATGGATCAAAATCTCTGGATCTTGATATTGTGATAGATTTGATACAAAGTTAGACAACTACAATTTTTTTGTCCTAGCTTTTCGAATGGCACGTGATAGATTCCAAGAGTCTGATATCGCTAAGGTCAGACTTTGACTTTTGAGTGATAGAAATATCGATACAAGATAATATAATAGCCCTTCATGTTCTGAGGTTGCTGCTTTAATTGTTGATGATTTTGATATACATTCTTCTGGCCGTGATATTATTATTGAACATCAAACTAATGGTTTATATCATATTAATGAACTACCTCCCGATTTTATGGCAATGCAGTATCTGTAAGTTTTTTCATATGGTGAAGATGGTTTCTATATTGGTATTATAAGAAGAAGTATTATTGAAAAACAATAACAAAAATATCAAAATGTGAGTATAAGAGAATTTTATGCTTATCGATTACAATATCGAATATCTAAAAGTCATACGTTATTATGATGAGGCAGGCTATTTTAGTAATATGTTGTTGATTGCTATACTTGTATTGAAGAGAATCATCTTTGTTGGATTAGAAAGAACCAACCTCAACTTCGATCAGAATTATATTTTGGGTTGAAAGATGCTATTAATCTAAGAGGTGATACTCAAGCTTCATCAGTTGGAAAACATATTGTGTTACCCTCCTCATTTACTGATGGTCCTAGATATTTTATGCAGAATTATCAAAATGCTATGACAATTTGTTGATGCGCAGGTTATCCTGATTTATTTATTATATTTACTTGCAATTCTAAATGATCAAAAATTAGTTATTTTTTGAAAAAGATACCAAGTCAACAATCTTCTGAACATCCTGATATTATTTTATAGGTCTTCAAAATAAAATTAGATGAGCTTCTTCATGATTTAAAACATGAGAAAATATTTGAAAGAGTTATAGCAGATTTGTATTATTTTTATTTTTTTCTATCAATTTTTTATTATTGATTTTTTAATTCTCTTTGTATTTTTTATGTAGTTGTATATTCTATTGAGTTTCAGAAGAGGAGCCTTCCACATGCACATATTCTTCTATTCCTTTATGATAATGATAAATATCCTTCTGCTACGGATATAGATCGTATCATCAATGCAAAAATTTTTTATTATAAAATTGATCTAATTACTTTTCAAGCTGTCCAATAATTTATGACTCATGGACTTTGTGGGGTTGTCAATCCTTCTTCTCCTTGTATGATCAATAATAAATGCACAAAATACTTTCCAAAAATGTTCAATGAAACAACTATGGTGGATGCTGATGACTTTCCAGTATATCGACGAAGTAATAATGATAGAGTAGTTGAAAATAATGAAATATTATTTAATAATCATTATATGGTTCCTCACAATATTGACTTATTGATAAAATATCAGGCTCACATTAATGTTGAGTGGTGTTAATCATTCTCGATCGATTAAATATCTATTCAAATATGTCAATAAAGGCTCAGATCAAAGAACTATAATCTTAGAGAAAATTGGTGATGATTCTGATGCGAACAATGAGAACCATAGACCAATTGTGGATGAGATTAAATAATTTTTAGATTGCCATTACATTTTGGCTTCAGAAGCATGTTGGAGAATATTTGATTTTAGAATTAATTATCATGGGCCTGGTGTTGAGAGACTTAGTTTTCATCTTCCTGATCAGCAATCCATTATTTTTCATGACTTTGCTAACTTGCTCAATGTAATAAATCAGTCTCACATTAAAGATACCATATTCATCGAGTGGATGAAAATGAATCAAAGATATGAGGATGCACGAGCATTAACTTATACTGAATTTCTAATTTATTGGGTATGGCATAGTAATATGAAAGAATGGAAATGAAGATTGTCTAGAAGATGTATTGAAAGAATATATTATGCACATCCTGTAAGTGATGAGAGATTTTATCTAAAAATATTATTAAATATTATAAAAGGGCCTACATGTTATGAAGATATTCATACTGTAAATGGTGTCACATATCCAAATTTTAAGGATGCATGTCATGCTCTTAGTTTACTAGATTCTGATAAGAAATTGAATGAATGTTTGATAGAAGCTGGTTATTAGGCAACAGATCCACAAATGAGAGTTCTATTTGTTACGAGGCTTTTATTTTGTCAGATATCAGATCCACTACAACTTTGAGAGAATAATTAAAAATTAGTATCTAAAGATATTGTATATAGGCAGAGATAAATTCTCCAATTTGATCGATTGCAATTATCAAAATCATAAATAAAAAATTACTCTTTATGAAATTAAATAGCTATTGATTAAAGGTGGTAAGTCTTTGAAATATTTTTCTCAATTATCTTTGCCAGATGCAAGTCTTCTTGATAAAAAATAAAATTGCTTAATTCAAAAAGAATTAAATTATAATATTAAAAAAGTTATAGAGGAACATAGGAAATTGTTTACTGGTCTTAATAGTGAACAATTGGTTGTCTACGAAACTATTATGGGAGCAATTTCAGCTAATATTTATAGTTTATTTTTTATTTATGGACATGGTGGTACTGAAAAAACTTATATTTATAAGACTATTCTAGCTACAGTTAGAGCTGAAGAAAAAATTGCATTAGCTGTTGTATCTTCTAGTATTGCTGCTTTACTTCTACCTGATGGAAGAACTGTACATTTAAGATTTTATATTCCGATAGTTAACAAAAAGAATACAGGGTGTGAGATTAAACCTGGTAGTTATGTTGCAAAGTTAATAATAAAAGCAAGTATTATTATTTGGAATGAAGCTCCAATAGCTCATAGATATTATTTTGAAGCTATGGATAGAAGTTTAAGGGATATTTTATGCCATGTAGATCCTGAAAATACATATAAATGTTTTGGAGGAAAAGTGATACTTCTCAATGGAGAATTTAGGCAAATTCTACCTATTATTCCTAAAGATCGAAGAGAAGATATTGTTCAAGCTTCTATTAATATATCATATTTATGGAATCATTATCATGTATTCAAGCTACAGACTAATGTGAGATTGATTAATGGAGAAGCTTCTATCATGAATGCTCGAGAGATTCAATAATTGGATACTAAAAATTGGTAATGAAGATATTGGTGAGGATGATGGGAACTACTTGGTTGAATTTTCATCAGATTTAGTCATCATACCGCAAAATGATACATATAATGATATAATACAAAGTATTTATTCTGATTTAGGTTCAAAATTACTTGATAGAGAATATTTAAATGAGAGAGCTATTCTTGCACCTACAAAAAAAATTATTGATGTAATAAATGAGAGAATACTTTCTTTAATATCTGCAAAGAAAATTATTTACTTAAGTGCAGACTTCAGTTTGCAAAACATCATCTAACTGTGTAGAAAAAGATCTTTTGTATCCTACCAAGTTTCTTAATTCTTTGAAATTTTCTGGGTTCCCAAATCATGAGTTAAAGTTAAAGGTAGGAATACCAGTGATATTACTAAAAAATTTGAATCAAAGTATTGGTTTTTATAATGGTACTAGATTGGTATAAGATTATTTTCTAAAATTATAGAAGCCAAAATTATCAGCGAAAGTAATATTGGTGATCGTATGTTTGTTCTAAGAGTAGTCTTATCTCCAACTAAATCTAAATGGCTTTTTATATTGAAATGAAGATAGTTGCCTCTTTCTATAGGTTTCGCTATGACTATTAATAAAAGTCAAAGTCAATCACTAAAGCAAATTGGAATATATTTGTCAACGCCTGTATTTACTCATAGACAGCTATATGTTACATTATCTAGAGTGACTAGCGAAAATAGTTTAAAAGTGCTAATAAATAATGGTGAGCATTTCAATAATTATTGTTCAATAAAGAATATTGTCTATAAGAAGATTTTTTCAAATCTACTAGCTACAATTACTATATAAGGTCTGTAATTATATACCAATATTTTTATCTCAATTTCATATTTATTTTAATTCTTTTTCTAAATATATTAATGCATATTTATTGCAGGTTCTTAATCAACTTAAAGATGCAGTGCAATTTATTGAATAAGTTAACAAATGAGAGAGATAATTGGAAGATAAAGGTTAGAATTAATATAAAGAACAATAATGAACTTGTAAGTTTGGACATGCTCATTATTGATGAAGAGGTACCTTTTCTCCTATTTTCCAATATTTTTCACTCTTACATTTGCTAAAATTTTCTTACAATAATTATTGATACTATGTTTTTTGATTTGTTGGTCTGTTAGGGTAATCATATACATGATATAATTAGAAAAAAGATTGTACAAAAGTTTCGTATGCTTATTGAAGAAGGGCATATATATCTAATTACTAATTTGAAGGTTGTACACATTAATGGAATGTATCATCCAATAAAAAATGACAAGTCGATCCTTTTCCTGCTGACCACAACATTGAAGAAAATATTGCAATATCAGATATGTCCACCTCTACACAAATTTTACTTCATAAATTATGATGAAATAGTTAATCAACTCAAGAATCATGTCTATCTTAGTGGTTGTCATGTCTCGAACCCAGCACCTAGATCGGATACGTGATGGCCACATACTCTCTAGGGCAAATCCTAAAGAATATGCAAGGCCTACATAATGAGTCCACAAGAATACCGAAAGAATTAATAAATTTTAATCATATTTATTAATCAAACAAATCCATCTTTGTTCATAAAATTTAAACATATGTTTGGTATCAGAAAATAACTAATTAACTAACTAACTAAAGACTTCATCGCTCGAACTTCATGCCCAAACCGACCGAAACTAAGCATCCTGTAAATCTGAAAGAGAAGAGAAAGAAGGATTGTGAGCTTTACAGCCCAGTAAGAATTTTCCACACTTACACCAGCATGAATATGAAACATCATTTAACAAATATATATAATTGATAAGAAAATAATCATATTCATACATCATCAATATGATAATTAAATAATATCATCATATACACATCGCATATCACTAATCAACAATATTAATCAACATTAATTCAATGGAATTACTTATCATTTATTAATTAACATAATTTTGATCCAAACCAATATTTTCATTTCGAGACTGGACTAGACCCGCTCACACTCCAGCCCGTGGTAGGCCACCACATTTTTGCCCATGGCCGGCAATCATATCTTAGCCCATGGCTGACATCATAATATCATGCTTCACATGTGTTGACTAGTCTAGATATCCATCTATTAAATATAGTATCATCTTAATTTGATTTCGACACTGAACTCAGTCACAACCATGCTCCAGCCCCATGGTAGGCCAAAATATACACCATGTTTCATACATGGTCGACTAGTCTGCATGCTTCTCTTTCCCATATTTTATGTTTATCTTTTCCAGTATTGGATTAATTACAATCATGCTCCAGCCCGTGGTAGGCCAAACACATGCTGCAATCTAGCCCGAGGCTAACCTAGCATACACATCACGATTTCTTGCATGACCTGCATCCCAGTCCAAATCCAAACACTGCTCATGCCGTCCATCCATTAATTATATTAAATCATGTTTTCCTTACTCGACAATCATTAAGCATCAATTAACATGATTCAAGCAATATTAGTTTAGTATATAATACACATATCAATAGATATAAAATATACATCAATTATATAGATAAATTTTCATGAACATGTCAGTGATCATGTTGAAGCTCCTGATGGACTCAAATGATGTAGGCACCTTAAGACACCTTATGATCAATCAAACATAAAAATCATATATGAAGAAATTATGGATAAACGGACCTAACATTGTAGGTTCAAGATCCCTTCCAAGACTAGCTAGTCAGTCCAAGTTTTCTAGACATTTGGATCCTTCGTGATCTATAAAATCTCTAGAAAAAATTTTTAGAGAGAGAAAGTAGAGAAAAAAATATTAGAGAGAGAAAGTAGAGAGAGAAGGTTGAGAGAGGGGAGGGAGAGAAGAGAAAAAAGGCTTTCTTTTTTTTCTATTTTTTCTAAAACTTTTTTCTTTTTCTTTCTTTTCTCTTTTTTTCTTTTTCTTTTTTTCCTCCTTTCTTCTTCCTATTTCTTTCTTCCTGTATGCCTTAGCCAAAATAGGGGACTGAACGGTCCCCCCTTGTTTGTCGGATCAGAGGCCATGATTGATGCCACTGGGGCCGACGGTAGCCGAGGTTGCTGCACAGCGGCCCATCCATTCCAGTCCGATGGTCAATGATGACTGTCGGCACCAAAAAATTCCAAAGCAAACAAGAAACCAACAAGGAAAAAATAGGGGAGGGAAATCTCAAAAAAATCTGGTGAACCCGATAGCTGGCGATGGTGATTGACATAATGGGAAGGAAGGAAAAGTGAAAGGAAGAAGGAGGGCTTACCTTGGGCTCCGATGATCTCTCCACCTTGGATTCTCGACGGACATGGTTAAGAGTTCTAAGAAGAAATTCTAGCGATCCTTGCCGGTCTTGGCCTTGGATCTCAATGAGAAGGAGATGGAAGACACCTCTCCTTTAAATAGGACTGGAGGGAAGGAGCTCCACTTCTCTCGATGGAGGATTTTTCGACTTCGATTGAGAGTCATTCGGGAAGAAGACTCCCTCATAGAGTCTTCTCTCATTTTTTTTATTTAAACTGGGTTATTACATTCTCCCCCCTTAAAATAATTTTATTCTCAAAATTAACATACTGCAAAGTTAATACTCTTAGGTGAACCAAATTCTTATCCCATCGTTGACCTCTTATCTCTAGTTGAGAAAAAAAATTCGAATCCTCTATCATTGAAACCAAAGTTTCCAATCAATTTAAAATGATTTAAATCACCATGCTTTCTCTGCACACTCTGATTTAAATTCACTAAATATCTTAGATTTGCTAAATAACTTGCAAAATAATAAGATAATAATTTACCAACCTCTCAAATTATAACCTAAGATATAAATTATCCATTGAAATCCTATGAATTACCTTTGTCACATCCTTAGTGATCATAATCTTATGCTCAAATACCCCTTAACTCAAAGTTCCTAATGATCTTGTTCATTGGATTAAAGGCCATGGTCGGTGTCACTGGGGTTGATAATAGTCGGGGTTGTTGCACAGCAGCCCATCCATTCCAATCCGACGGTCGATGATGACCGTCGGTGCCAAAAAATTCCAAAGCAAACAAGAAACCAACAAGGGAAAAACATGGAAGGAAAATCTCAAAAATATCTGGTGAACTCGATGTTTGGTAGTAGTCACTGACATAATGGGAAGGAAGAAAAAAGTGGAAGAAAGAAGGGGTGGGCTTACCTTGGGCTCTGATGATCTCTCCACCTCGAATTCTTGATGGATAAGTTTAAGAGTTTTAAGAAGAAACTCCGGCGATCCCTGCCAGTTTTGGCCTTGGATCTCGATGGAAAGGAGAGGGAAGACACCTCCTCTTTAAATAGAGCCGGAGGGGAGGAGTTCCACTCCTCCCAGTGAAGGATTTTCGACTCTGATTGGGAGTCGTTCGGGAAGAAGACTCCTTCACAGAGTCTTCTCTCATTTTTTTTGTTTAAATTGGGTTATTACAGTGGTAAGAACAAAAAAAATATTTCTATATTTTACTTAACTTTTTGGTTATTTTATTCAACTAATAAATATTTTTTATGTCTATGTTTTGCAGATGTTGTTGGAAATTTAATTACCATGAGACCTTTAGAGAATATTCATGCTAATAACTTAATTATTTAAAAAAAATTTGGAGCTATTGATGCTTGAGTATGTATTTTACTTTATATATAGTACATGATTTATTTAAAAATATAGTATTTATCTTTCTAATCCTACCTGATGTTTTTGTAGTGGATTATAGATAAAGGTCATCCTTTGGGGTAATGCTATTGATTATATAGATGAAACTGAAATTTTGCAAAGTTTCTCTCATCTAATTCTAATTGTAACATCAACAACTGTTAAAGCATTTTGAGGTATTCAAAACTTATTTTTAATTTTGTCTTTGATATTAGAATTTTTGTTCTTAATAAGAAATTTATATTATAGGTGAACATTATTTTTCCTCTATGAGTGTAACGAAAATTTATGTCAACTTGGATATACCAGAAGTGAAAAGTTTTAATCATAGGTATTGTTTATGTATTCATTATATATCTTATTATAAAATTTCATAGGACAAACTACTAACTAAATTTTATAACTATTTCAATAAAGATTTACCATGTGTAAATGATGTTCAAGAGATTATATCTCAAAGCCAATTATAAACTACTTCTACTAATCCATTATATGTTAAAAGGATGACAATTCAAGAAATAAAATCTATTGAATGGGATTGTCATGGATAGGTGATTAAACTTATATAATACTAAAACTTCATTCATATGTCATGTAAATTTTCTAAATTTGGTATTTATATTTAAATATATAACTATAATTAATATTAAACTATTTGATTTGTAGGAAACTATCTTTAATTGCCAGGCTTTAATAAGCAACATTGAAACAAAATTTGGATGGTGCTATATGGCTTGCCAAATTTGTTAGAAAAAAGTAAGATGCACTAATGTTGGATTCAGGTGTGATCGATGCAATATAGAGCCTAAGTACCCAATGCTAAGGTTTGCTTCACATTTAATACTTAGAATTTATATGTTATATATTTTAATATCACATCTTTTATGCATATCCATTATAATTTTTTATTTGTTAGTTATAATAAATTTTGATTTAGTTCTATTCTTTCCTTTTACTTTAGATACTGATTACAATTTCATGTTGTAGATGATACTGGATTTGCATCATTCATTCTTTTTGTTAAAATTACTCAATGGTTAATAGGCAAATTAGCTAAAGAATTATGCATAGATAAGGTATATACAACATATATTTTATATTTTATTTATCCAATTGATTAGTTAATAATATAAGGTTATGTATTTCTCTTTATGCAAAAAGATGATGATTCTATTATTCCATTAGAAATCAAAAAAGCTATAAGACCAAGTTATACCTTCCAAATTAAAGTTGATGAATACAATCTCAAAGAAGAAAGACAAAGTTATAATGTTCTTCAAAATAATTTTGAATGATGCATACAATGAATTAGCGGACAAGAAAAATCATGAAAAATCCATTGTGAGTGATGTATTTCTATTCTTTTACATATTGCTTATTATATTTATCTACTTTATTCTAATAATTAATAATTAAATTTTTTTTTATAGATTGAAGCAAATCAAGATGATAGTCCTGTTGTTGATAAAACTATGAAGAAAAGAGATGTACATGGAAAAGCAAACAAGTAGCCGTGCTCTACTTATTGATGAATATTCTAAAACAACTGATGCTAAAAATATTATTTCAAGAAATAATTTTTGTATCAGCAAAAGATAAAAATGATTATGTTACTTTTCTTTATATCTCCATTTAGAACACTTGATATCATCTATGATATTTTTTATATTATTTTGACTTTTTAATCTAAAAATTTTGTAACATTAGATGTGCAAAATATATATTTTTTTAAAAAAAATCATATACCATGTATCGCATGGGTTATAATGTAGTATATATATAAAATAATATCTTGTGGAGGAGTATTATGGTGTTGCCAACTCAGCAAGTTAAAATTCTTTCAATACGCTACATGTTGAGCTCCGACTTTTTTAAATTTTTTTTTATTTTCTGCATCAATCACCGTGCTGGCTGTTCTCCTATATTGCCAGCGTTCCCTTCACCCGCCAAGCATTCCCTCCGCCAGTTCGCTTACTCCCAACTCCACCATGCCACTACCTCCTTCTCCCCCTCCCATAAGCTTGGCCAGGGTAGGTTCGGACCCGTATTCCATAGTGGCCTTCCCTCCGGCCTAGGAGATCGTCGTCGAGCTTATGGACTTTGATTCCCTCTAGGGAGAGCATGAGTTCCAAAAAGAGCTCACCCTCATTGGCAAGATGCTCGCCATGGCATCCTCCCTGGACTACGGATGGGTGGTGGCTCTCCTTGGCTATTGCAGCTCCGATAAGAAGCACCGTTGCTAGTGGAGGTGGCGACGGTGGGAGGCGCACAAGGAGGAGGTGGTGGAGGCCTCCACCGTCGGCATTAGGATAGGGTGGAGGCTGCTCCTGGAGTATGAGTTGATGCACAATGGGAGCCTCCGGGATGTGTTGCTCGACTGGCGATGCCCGGAGTTGATGGACTGGGGCCGTCGATTCTCGGTGGTGCTCGACATCGCCCGCAGCCTCCAGTTCCTCCACACCGTGTGCGAACCCCTAGTCATCCACAGTGACATCAAGCCCAGCAACATCCTCCTCGATGCCTACCTCTCCACCAAGATCACCGACTTCGGCCTCGCTCGCCTCAAGACCCCTATCGCTGATGACCTCCAGGCCACCGTTGTCGCCCCTGCCTCCAATTTAGGCGATAATGAGGTGGCCATTGAGATTGTGCCGAATAAGGCCATGATCGGTGATTCCAAATCCTTTTCGAATGTCAAGGAGTCAGTGGTGGGAGGAGGAGAGGATGAGGCTTCAATCATGGGAGAGACGGTCGAGAGCACCACGATGCCTGCCAGGTTTGAGGAGTCAATTGGATGCGGAGGGTTAGCAATTAATGGTGGTGGCCTGTGCGCACGAATCCTAAAGCATAAAAAAGAAAAAGAAATAAAGAAAGAAAAAGTGGGGAAATAGGGCACGGACAGAGGACTTCTTCTCCCTTTGAGAATCTACTTCCGATCCATAGGTGGAATTTTATTTCATCTAAAACTCAAATTAATCTCTATAAATTGAAACCCCTCTCTGTTCCACAACCTTTTATTGTTGGGATTCATCGATTTTCTTTCTAACTTTTTTTTAATTCTGTTCGGTTCCTATTCTCGTATTTGAAGATAAGTGTCGGTCAAATCGTAGCCCCCAGCATCACTGAAAGCTAGGTAATCCCTTAAGAAACATTATCTTTAATTTTTTTATAGTGATTTCTATGATATATGCACTGATTTTTTGGGGATAACTTGGATTTCTATGAGCTCTATTTTGGCCGTTCCTTTTCATGATTTTTTTGGCACCACCCGGCACCATCCATCACCGACGAGCTCTGATCATGGGAGTCGTGGCTGCGCCACCATGGGAGGAAGCCTCGCCACCTATTCTGATGGGTTCTCCATGGCATTGGTGGAAGAGGAGATGTGGATCCATAGATCCCCTATTTTGTCCTAAACGAAAGAAGAAAAATGAAGAAGAAAAGAAAAAGGGAAAATTGAAAAAAAAATAAAAAAAAGAGAGAGAATTTCTCTACCTTCGCTCTCTCTCCATCTCAGATCTTGAATCTTTCTTGCTCTAAAAAATTATTTTCTCTCTCTGTTTCCTCTCTCCTATTTTCAATCTCTATTAAGATTATTGGATTTTTGAAAAAGAAAAAAAAGGGAGAAAGGAAGAAAAGAATGAAAAAGATTTTCTCTCTTCTCTCTCTTCTTTCCCTCTCCACTTTCTCTCTCTATAATATTGATCTAACTATCTTCTTTCTTTTCTCTTTTTTGAACTCTAGGAAGCTTTTGACGACCGCCCCCTGCTCTGTAGAGCAGCAGTGGAAGTAGGTCTAGAACTATTGTTGGAATAGCACTTGCCTCCAGAAATCGAACTAGTGCGACGAAAAGTGGGACAACCACCTTTGCGATTATAAGAAGGTGCGCAACTACGAGGCCCGCACCATGGCTTCCACAGTTGGTAGTGCCGTCGGAGATCGGCCCTCATACTGGGCCATGGAGTGGCATGAGCGGAATTCAAAATGCAAGAGCACACAAAGGGAGCCGAGCAAAGGAGGGATGGCCGGGATGGGAGATGTTGGTAGCGGCAGAAAGGGGGCCCGGCAGGAGGCAAGGGAGGACAAAAGAGGGGCAATGGTGGTGCTGGGGGTGGCGATATCAGTAGGGGCATCAGGGGGTGCGATCGGGATCAGTGTTTGTCAAGAGAGAAGGAAAGTGGTGGTGGGGTGGCATTGACGGGTGCAGAAGAAGGTATGAGAAGAAAGAAGGGACCGAGGTGCGAGGATCGATATTTCGAGAGAGATGGGGAGCCGTGGTGGGGCGGCACCAACAAGTGCGGAGAAGGTATGAGAACAGGAAGAAGAAAGAAAAAAATAATAAAATATTATTTTATAAAATAATAAAAATATAATATATATAATAAATAAAATAAAAATAAAATAAAATATTAAAAAATTTAAAGAATATTTATTATAAAAAATTTAATAATTATAGACTATAATTATTCATCCCACGCAACATGCAGGTCTTTGACTAGTTTTATATGTAATAATATTTTATACCATGAATCTACCATTTGTTGGGTTTAGTGAAAAATTAATCCTTCCTAATCGAAACATGTCACGTAGCTACACCAACCTTCAATGTTATTGTGGCAAAGAATTCATGAAAATATTTTAGTTTAGTTTTTGGGAGCTTGGTATCCCAAGAGCACAGGCATTGGATGTAGAGGTGTCAATGGGTCGGGTCTAGACCCGAGACCCATGAGTATTTATCCAACGGTCTGGGTCTGGTGTTAGTATCAGACCCATTTACCCGAACTTAGACTCGGAACTCGATAAATCATAACATAAATGGGTAGGGTCTGGATATTTAATATCCAAACCCAAATAATATATATATATTAAACATAATAAAAAATCTAGATATCTCTCATTCTAACTCTCTCCCTCTGTCGATCTCCCATCTCCGGTCTCCCCTCCTCACCCCATCTCTCTCTCGATCTCCCTCGCCAATGAGGCCGGACCTCCTCCTTCTCTCTCTCAGTCTCTCCCTCTCTTGATCTTCTTCGTCGGCGAGGTCAGACCCTATCCCTCCCTCTCTCAATCCCTCATCAGTGAGGCTGGACCCGCTCGCTCCCTCTCTCCCTCTCTCGATCTCCCTCGTCGGTGAGGCCGGACCACCTCCCTCCCTTCTCTCAGCCTCCCTCTCACGCTACTGGACCATTGCCTGTGCCCCCTCCGATCTCCCAGCAGATCATAGTTGGACCCCAATCTCTTTTGCGCCCCCTCGGATCTCTCGACGGACCATCGCCCATGCTCCCTCGGATCTCCTTGATGGATCGCAACCGAACCCTGATCTCGCCCACACCCCCTCAGATCTCCTGCTGGACCATCACCTGCAACCCCTCGGATCTCCCAGCGAACCATGGCCAGACCCCGATCTCGCCCACGCCCCCTCGGATCTCCTGACGGACCGTGGTCGGATCCCGATCTCGCCTGCGCCACCTCCCCTCTCTCCCTCTCTAAGTCTCCCTCTCTCAGTCTCTTCCTTTCTTAGTCCCTCCCCACCTCTCCCTCTCTGCTGCGAGTTTAGCTCGCCGATAGGCCATGGTCGGACCCTGATCTCGGGTCCCAGAATCGGGTCTGGATATCCAAGATCCATTCAGGTCTAAGTCTGGTACTTCAAGGCTAGACCTATTGGGATTTTCAATAAGCAAATTTATTTAACAATGCAGCTATTGGATGGAGCCAGTTGTATTTTAAGTCTAGCCATAAACTTTCTATAATTACAGTAGGTCTAGTAGTGGTAAAAGATTGAGCATTTATTTGTATGGATCCTCACATATTAG
The DNA here is from genome assembly GCA_006176705.1 of Cocos nucifera. NCBI lineage: Eukaryota > Viridiplantae > Streptophyta > Magnoliopsida > Arecales > Arecaceae > Cocos > Cocos nucifera. The sequence goes on along the minus strand of QRFJ01006700.1, from coordinate 9,185 downwards.
TTTTATTTAATATTCTCTAAATTTAATAAACTATTCATGAATAATGATTATAAAATTAATGACAAGAGCATATATTTATATATTCATATAAGCTTTTTCTACAAATATATGGCCTTATAAATCTAAACTATTTGTAAATGGTTTGTGATCAACATGGCAATGGTTTGTTTGGATATGGCTATAGACCTAGCCAACACTCTTCACCTATTCCTTAATCACACATCCTTGCAACTACACATATAATATATATATATATATATATATATATATGCTTGTATATTATGTGAGCACGTGCATGGTGAGGAGTTGTGGCTTCTCCTGAGATAATTTTTGCTTTAATTTATGATGCAGCATGAGTACTTTTATTAAGTAGCTATCAAGCAACATTGGAGTCTATGCAAAAAAAATCAAGAATCACTAGGACAAGGCTATAGTAACATGCATAATTATAATAATTTTACATGCATAATAATAGTTTTTCTTCTTTCATGTCTTTTTTTCCTGCTTTTACCAACTTATTGTTTTTGAATTTTTTGATAGGTTTGATATTTTGTGTCACAAATCCAAATGATTAGCTTGCATCATCAAATAGATATTGATAGCTGCACAATTATTTTTTTAAATAAAATACGTGATAGCTGCTAGTTGCCAACATACAACCACAAAATACCTTGTTAAAGATAAAACCATATAATATGCTAGAATTTTTTAAATCAATATAAATATTTTCTAATTATATGTTCTAACTAGAATGGATATCGATGAAGCCAAATCTCATCACACCTTTTGGCAATTTATAAATTACCTTAGTAAAAGAATAATAAAAGATAAAAATAATTATGATATGTCAATTATTTTAAAATCTATAAAGATTTTTCATTTATGTCCACCTGACATTTTGTAATACATTAATTATATATAAAACTCACCATCAAGTAGGAAATGATGGGTGAAATATGGGAGTGGTATGGGTTTTTTCAACCCAAAATATTGATCAATATTTAATATATACAGCAACAAAGTTCATAAAGTGGTGCCACACATTGTCCTTTTTCGTATCCCAAGCTGTGGCATGATCCATTGCAACTTTTGGTCTCCACGTCACATAATGCAATACAATAATATCTTGCTTGTGCTGTAACAACAAAATAATTTTTGAATTAGCATGTATATTTATACTTGCATGAACAAATATTTAGAAAATCTGAGAAAAATTGAGGCATGCTACATGAATATTAAACAAAAGAGAATGATGATGCATTTTAAGGCCTTCATGTCTATATATTCTTCCAATTTTCTATACTGAAATAGAAGAAGAAACATACCATAAGCAAAGAACATAGCAAGAACTATGATGGCAATGAAAATTTTATTGGCATTGGAAGAGGAAGAGGAAGCCATATCAAATTTCTTGATCTAGTCTAAGAATATGCCTTAGGGCTTTGAATTTATATTTGACCAAAATATTTATTTTGTTGAGTAATAATAATTATCTAAAGGGGGTTTTGTTTCCTTTAATTGCCATTAGGCACTATTTATTGGGTTATTTTACCAAGAGTTTCTTATACTTTAATAGGATGGTAACATTTTGTTTTGTTCGGTTTCTTCATGGCATCTTAATTAATACCACTTGATTAAGTGACTTGGGAGCGATTATTCTCTAACAAATTTGAGAATAATAGGGTCCATTAAATATTTTGATAGGGATCCTTCAAAAGTTGAATAATGGGAATAGGGTGATGGGAAAGGAAACTAGGATAATTTTAATACCTTCGATGTAATAAGAAGATATGATTTAATCTTTTTTCGTTATCTTGGGCTCTTAAAATCCATTGATTACTAGTCGTGATGAAAATTATTTTAAAAAAATTTAATGATTTTAAAGATTATTGCAATTTCTGTGGAATACTATTCTTAAAGAAACATACACTTGATGGCATTTATAACTTAATAATCTTTATGGCGATGTCTTGCTTTTCACTAGTTTTATATTTTAAAAGTTGTAATTTACGTTGGTAGGATAGATATCATGGCTAAAGTAGCGAGGCATGAGCCTGCCCCCTTTTTGGTGAACCAAGTCTTAAGTCAAAGTTCTTTCATCATGTCTCGTCAAATTAAGCCTTTCTTTATAAGATCACGTAAATCAAGAAACATCCTTCAAAATAATCAGCTAACTAACATCTTTTTAAAAAACATAAGAACTATCAATTTGACTCTAGTTAGAAATTATGAGCATGCCATTGATAGAAGTTATACAACCATAAACAATGATTACAATGAAAAAAATTTAGACATCTTTGCTTCAAGTGAATGAAACAATTAAAAGCATTGATGCTTGCAATACATATACCAATTTGGCTAGATTTGAAATAACAACCTCTCGCTAAGAGCTCATAAAATTGATTTCTCTAGTTATGAAATAAGAATCATATGTGAGGAGTTTATTGCTATCCCCAACACTTTAGAAGTATTAGATTGGACGAAAGTAAACTGAAGGATGCATCAAGATGTTTTACAGCATTGATCTTTAATCCATTGAGGTTCCTATCTAACAATTAGATATATAGTTCATGTGACAGTTCGTGCATCGAGCCATTGAGGCCTCTATCCATATTATTGATTTCATATCACATATGTGCTTATGTGCATGAAAATTTGATAGATACTAATATTTTTAAATTTATGTTTTGAAAATAAAATTTGATCATGTTTGCATACCGACTAATGATTAATTATATTTTGACTATCGCATCCCATGTTGTCACATGAATTATCTATTTAAGATGCTTATTGCTTATTGGGTTATCAATCTCATTATTCTTTTTTGCTTTTTCAGATTTAGAAGCTTAGTTATGGATGTGGGTACTACATTGAAAATTAAAAATAAGTTTTGATAGAATCAACATAATTTAGATTTGGATTTATTATTATAGTTTATAGGATTATTATTTGAGGTTCAATGGATGTTGGACTTTTGAATGTTATTTTTTAGTTGGATTTATTAGTTAATTAAATTTCAACTTTTAGTTATTCAAATTATCTCCTTTGTAATGCATATGATATCGTGTTGGGAAAACTTGCATGCTTGTAGAGAGTGTTCTCCACAAGCATGGATGGTTGACATGAATCCTTGATTCACGTTCTTGGATGGGTGTGTGCGATAATTAATATGATATCAGAGCATAAGTGGAGAAATCATGACACAAAAAATCAGACATGAGTGTTGATTTGAAGGCGCTAGGGGCATTGGGATGATAACTAATATTAATTTTGATATAATTTAGAAACTTAGATTTGAGACAAGTATATTGATGGATTTGAATCAGAGTGCACATCGAAAGCATTGTGGTCTAAATTTTTTTCAAGCTGATCAGAACAATAATTTGATTTAAGGAATACTATAATGAAAGACTTGATCATTACATTATAGGATTATTATGATCTGAGAAAGATGTAACCCTAAATTTTTTATGACTGGGCAAGAAAAATTTTGATGATGAATTTTTTTTTTTAGAAAAGAGAATGTGACACCCAAGTCCAAACAACTTGGGTCTGATCTAGACACAAAAAAAGAAACAACCCAAAAAGGATTTACCATGAATTTTAGAGCACTAGAAAAAAAAAGAGGGCCAACACATGCTGGGCACGTGCTGGGCGGAAGAGTTGAACTCCCATTGGAGTTCTCTTCCTTCACCAATCAACTCTTGATCAGGGAGGAGTTTAACTCCTCCCCTCTAGCCCATTTTAAGGGAAGAGGGCTTCCCTCTTCTTCCCATAAAATACCGAGGCCCAAGCTGGTGGTTCATCAGAGTTCTCTCCTTTTTTTCTCTCTGAATGGTGCTTAATCGTGTTTGTCGAAAGCACGGGCCAACCGTCATTGGAACCTAAGTAGGATCCTCTAACTTTTAAGATTATTTGGCTTGCCTTCCTCCTTAGGCTATGAACCTTGATTTTTGGTGGACAATCACTGGATTTTTCTTAGAAATCCAAACATTTATTTCACCCTGGCTTCTGCCCATTCATTTGTTGATTTACCTAGTATCAATAGTCATCACAGACTGTCAGTCTGGATCTTTTAGCTGCATCATCATAGCCCTAATCACTACCAGTGAAAGCCATTTTGATGGTGCTCCCCTAATCCTGAAATAAATGGAGGAAGTAATCCCCTATTTCACTGTAGGGCCAAAGAAAGAGAGAGAAAGAGAGGAAAAGAAGTAAAAGATAGAAAGAAAGAAAAAAGAATAAAGAAAAACAAAAGAAAAAAAAAGGATAGAGAGAGTTTCTCCCTCTTCCCTCTTCTTCTTATCTTCCACTCTCCACTTTCCCTTTCTAGTTTATCTCTAGAAAATCATATTTTCTCTCTCTATGAGTTTCTACCACTAAAAGTGTCTTCCTCAAGATTATGTTTCTCTTTTAGGCTTTTCTAAATCATAGAAAGAACCTTCAACAATCTTAATAGACCTTGATGAAAGGATCCTGACTTTTGACTATCGAATAGCCAGCCCTCACCTTGATCAAGCCTATCATCATTAGATTTTACCATCAATTACATCCTACCATCCTAGCATGATCCTTGATTTATAGTTAATCAATTGGATGTCCTAAATTGAACCATTTCGACGTCAGCTATAAGGATTTTAAAATTTAGGATTTTATTTTGAAAATAATTATGATTAAAATTTGATAAAAGTAGGATTTTAGATATTCAATTTTGTAAAAGAATTTTGAGAAGCTCGTTGTTCATACAAGATTAAGATGACTCCATGTCGGATAAAAAAGTCTGCTCGATGTACTGCTAAAAATATATTAAACCAATAGAATTGCGATCCTCCTCAGTAGGTTGGTGGTATCCCTTAGCAGAAAAGAGTCATTGATCCTATTAGGAATATATAGATGGAGCAGCAAGAACCAATTATGGCCCAAAAAAGAAAGATATTAGTCGGCATGGTGCAATCATAATAGTAGTTGCCACAATAATTTACTACAACAATGGCAAGTGCAACTACAAACATCGCCACCATAGGAATGTGGAGAGCAGCAGGATTAGTGAAGTAATATTGTAGAATTTAAATGGTTGTCTCCATTAGCTTTCATGGGGACTATTGAATCTGTGGAAGCTGATAATTGAATTATGGAGATGGAGATCATGATTACTATTTTGGAGTGTCGTGATGATGAAAAGATTTGTTAGGAAACTTATTTATTATAAGGTAAAGTGTTCAACTAACGGTACTGACTAGACATAAATATAAATATGATGGGGAGCAACTCTTCTGTGGGAGATTTTGAAGGGCATTTTCTAATCAATATTTTTCTTGGAGTGTAAAGACATAAAAAGAATAGAAATTTATTTATCTAAAATAATGAAATATGATAGTTGTAGAATATGAAACTAAATTTACCAAGCTTGCAAACTTTATTCTAAGGTTGGTCGAGGATGAGCATGATCAAGTGTATAAATTTGAGATGAAACTGAGGATAGAAACTAGAAAGCAAGTGGAGCTATGTAAATTAACTACTTGTATAGATGTGGTATTTTAAACCAACCATAGCATATAAGTATGGTATTTTAAACCAACCATAGGATATATTTTGGCCCCACCATAAGGTATAAGTATGGTATTCTGGCCCTATCGTGGGGTATATGTTTGGTATTACGGCCTCACCATATAATATTAGTATACGTGGTCATAGTTAAAGATTCATGAGTTGTTTGAATTTGTTTTGAATCGGATTATTGAGTATGATTTTTTTTGAATTAAATGTGTAATTTTGAATATGAGTATTTTAAAGACACTGGCATTACTGAATTCTTGTTTTGAAAAAGAAATTTGATCATGCTTGTACACCAACTAATGAATAAATTATATTTTAACTCTCCATCCTCTATTATCATATAAAATATCCAGCCAAGGTATTCATTACTTATAGAGCTATCAACATAGTTTAGATTTAGATTTATTATTATATTTTATAAGACTATTATTTGGGGTTGAATGGATGTAAGACTTTTAAATTTTACTTATCAATTGAATTTGTTAGTTAAATGAACTTTGACATTTAGTTATTTAAATTATCTCCATTGTGATGCATTCAATTTCCTGGTGAGATGCCTTGTATATTTATGGAGAGTGTTCTTCATAATTTTGTGGTTGTTGCCATAACCCCTTGATTCATGATCTCGGGTTGGGGGTGCAATAATGCAGGATTAAGCTGCCATTTTCTTATTACCACCATGCTACGACAAACCATCCAGTTGTCTTGATTGTTCCTTATGAGAGGTTCATCAAATGTGTTATTTTTATGCATCCAAAATAGAATATAAGTAGTTCATTATTTTTGCATCCTCTAAACTAGGTGGAATTTATGTTTTCAAACTATTTTTAATAATTTCATAAAACTAGGCATCATTGAAAATAATTTGTGAAAGAACTAGGCCAGATCAAGCATGACCCTCACCATGCTAAGTTAAAATGAATTTTGTGCTTAGGCTATGGTCATAATTAATTCAAAATTGATTCAAACTAGTCAAGTTTTAGGCGAGAGCTTGATTTCAGCTATTGCTTGGCTTTTTGGCCCAATTAAATTATGTTATTAATAATAAAGGGTCTCGCTGTCTTGAATTAATTTTGCACACCTCGATAAGTTATCCTCCTGGAGTGAGAGGTTATAAATATGCTAAAAGTTTTGTCATTGTATAGGATAGGGGCCTATAAATGTACTAGCATTCATCATGACCAAGCCTAATTAAGCTAAGGTTAATTAACTTAAGTTTAGATTATTTTAAATTAAACTATTTGCACCTCAAGTAAATTCTCTCTCTATAAATTTTTAATTAAAGTCTTTGGCCCTTGGTTGCAAAGAAGAGGCATAAACTAACAAGTATGGTCCTTGATAATCATGTAAGTAACACACATCTATTGAGTCCTTTACATTCGTCATTTATGTCCTTGTTGTTTTGGGTTTAGGATCTAATCACAAAGCCATAATTACCTTATTGTCACCTTGAAAGTTCTTTATTGATGTACCAATTTGGTTAATGGACTAGAATTTCACTAAAAGAGATTAGATAGGATCTTCTTGATAAAAATTAGTCAATAGTGTTTTCATTTAAGATCCTCAATAAAAGAGATTATTTAAGAGAAGAGAGCGCATTTAGTAAAAGATGGGATTTAAAATTTCTACCATATTTAAGAGAGAAAGTGAGTCTTTGTTAGATTTTCTTTTGAGTATGGTTTCAATGTGTATGTAGATATTATTCTTATTTTGAATTTTAATTTTGTTAAAAATTTAGTTTAAGTTTATTAAGAAAACTAAAAAGAGAAGTGATTCAGATAAACGAGCAGTATATGAAAATTTTTTTTCCTTCATATAGTGTATTTAAGAGATTCAGGCTAATGTCTCGATGATTCCCACATAAGCTCCATCGATGGAGTCCAGCTATAGCAAGGAGTCCAATTATATCTTAAGGGATTTTTAATAAGCAAATTTGTTTAACAGTGCATGTATTGGATGGAGCCAGTTGTATTTTAAGTCTAGCCATAAACTTTCTATAATTACAGTAGGGTTAGTAGTGGTAAAAGATTGAGCATTTATTTGCATGGATCCTCACATATTAGTTTTATTCAATATTTTCTAAATTTAAAAAAAATATAAAATTTAATAAACTATTCATGAATAATGATTATAAAATTAATGACAAGAGCATATATTTATATATTCATATAAGCTTTTTCTACAAATATATGGCCTTAAATATCTAAACTATTTGTAAATGGTTTGTGATCAACTTGGCAATGGTTTGTTTGGATATGGCTATAGACCTAGCCAACACTCTTCACCTATTCATTCATCACGCATCCTTACAACTCTACAAGACACAAGAAAGAAACCCGATTAATGGAACTATATATATATATATATATATATATATATGCTTGTATATTATGTGAGCACGTGCATGGGTGTTGAGTTGTGGCTTCTTCTGAGATAATTTTTGCTTTAATTAGTGATGCAGCATGAGTACTTTTATTGAGTAGCTATCAAGCAAGCATTGAAGTCTATGCAAAAAATATCAAGAATTACTAGGGCAAGGCTATAGCAACATGCATAATTATATTAATTTTACATGCATAATAATAGTTTTTCTTCTTTCATGTCTTTTCTTCCTACTTTTACCAACTTGTTGTTCTTGGATTTTTTGATAGGTTTGATATTTTGTGTCACAAATCCAAACAATTAGCTTGCAACATCAAATAGAAATAGATAGCTATACAATTATTTTTCTAAATAAAATAGGTGATAGCTGCTAATTGCCAACATACAATCACAAAATATCTTGTTAAAGATAAAATCATATAATATGCTAGCATTTCTTAAATCAATATAAATATTTTCTAATTATATATCCTAACTAGAATAGATATCGATGAAGCCAAATCTCATCAAACCTTTTGGGAATTGATAAATTGCCTTCGTAAAAGAAATAATAAAAGATAAAAATAATTATGATATGTCAATTATTTTGAAATCTCTAAAGATTTTTCATTTATGTCCACTTGATATTTTGTAATACATTAATTATATATATAACTCACCATCAAGTAGGAAATGATGGGTGAAATACAGGTGTGGTATGGATTTTTTTAATCCAAAATATTGATCAATATTTAATATATACAGCAACAAAGTTCATAAAGTGGTGCCACACATTGTCCTTTTTCATATCCCAAGCTATGGCATGATCCATTGCAACTTTTGGTTTCCACGTCACATAATGCAATACAATAATATCTTGCTTGTGCTGTGACAACAAAATAATTTTTGAATTAGCATGTATATTTATTCTTGCATGAACAAATATTTAGAAAATCCAAGAAAACTGAGGTGTGCTACATGAAATATTAAACAAAAGAGAATGATGCATTTTAAGTCCTTCATGTCTACATATTTTTTCAATTTTCTATACTGAAATAGAAAAAAAAACATACCATAAGCAAAGAACATAGCAAGAACTATGATGGCCATAAAAATTTTATTGGCATTGGAAGAGGAAGAGGAAGCCATATCAAATTTCTTGATCTTGTCTAAGAATATGTCTTAGGGGTTCGAATTTATATTTGTCCAAAAAATTTCTTTTATTGAGTAATAACAGTTGTCTAAAGGGGGTTTTGTTTTCTTTAATT
>QRFJ01006699.1:0-23728 GCA_006176705.1 Cocos nucifera | reverse complement strand
CCTAGAAGCCAGAATTGGCTGACACTTGTAATACACTTCTAAGGGCAAAATTATAATTTTGACTATAATCAATAAAATGGATTATTTTCTATCACATATGTGTATTTAGTGTCTGTGATACATCCTTTGAGTTAATGGTAATGATAATTCATATTTTCAAGAGTTGAAAATTTAAGACATGAATAATCATTATTAACTCATAAAATGCTCCCGACCATAGGATCATCACGAGGATGGTGATTGATCCGAAAGGTTGGTGTACAATCGCTTCTCTTTAGTAGATGAGTCTTAAGTCTACAGTGTGGAGATACCGGAGCGAGAGTATAGATACTCGTTAGAGAATGAGGGCACTGAGCGTGACCACCTCGAGTAGTCATTAGGAAGTCTACCTTCTCGTCAATGACTGACTCGATGCTGCAGTGGTGTGTCTGGTTCTTTGACCTGAGATGCATCGATAGTTCACCTTGAGGGTGTTATAGTTTGACTACACCATAACTCGATCTCCTAGCCATTCGGAACCCTGAGGTGTATGTTGGCTATAGCATGTTCATTGTAGGAACTGGATTGCATCAAGATGGAATCTATCTACCTCGGTGGTAGAGGAGCAGCCCTATGATGATCATGAGAATCAAGTCCTAGAAGCCCATGGCCATGGCAGAGTGAAATAATAGAAAGAGTTTCTATTTAGATTTTCACATTGGACTTGAATCGAATGATTACATCATATGACAGAAACTAGGGTTTGACGAGTTCACCTTAACCCTAATCTGATCGGAGCTCAAGATAGAAGAACTTAATCACATAGGTAGCTGCACCAAGAGGTTCGCATTCAGCTCTGATGGGTTGCCACCATATACTGCTAGGTGTCACTGGTGGATTTTGGAAGCAATTAGAATGATTTAGATGATCGATCATTCTAGCTGTTCGAATCAGAAGAGTTCTGATCCATCAAAATAAGTTTCGATGATGTCGATAATAAAGATCATGACATATCCAATTATCATACAGAACTGAACCTAACTAGGTCACACAAACAAGGGTTTGAATCTGATGATCATCAATTGAATAGAATCAGTTCAATTGATCTGAAAGAGATTCAATTAGGTTCAAAAAAATCGTACTAGCACTCGATTGAACCTAACGTTCTTCTTTTATTATCATAAATAGTTATCCTAACTGAGCCAAAGGAGTTTGTGCTCAATCAAAGGCCTTCACTTGGTCTGACTGGAGCCTATCCAGGTCAGAAAAGGGTTGTCTTATTTTGTAAGATAATACCTACCATTTTTTATCATCTGCCATTTCTCGTCCTTTGACTTTGATCAAAAGTTGACCTTTGACTGGTCAAATGTTGACCATTGACACTTTGACTTTTGTGCACATGTCATGCACCTATTGAAGAGTTGGTGGGGGCTTGTCCCCCTACCAGAACCAGGCAAGGAGGAGGGTGCATGCCAAGGGTGGTGTGCGCCCAAGTTTAAGGCACCCAAAGTCCCTGTTGGATAAGGACTCCATCTCCTTTTTGGATTCCAATTAGACTCCTCCTAAGAACCAACTTTGACTAGTCTTAGGCACCATCTAAGGATGAATCCAAGGAACTCTATTTCCACCAATCAGATTTAGATATGATTTCATAAAGTATTGTGATTGGTTGGGATGAAGAGGAGTTGGATCACGCAAAGTCTATAAATAAGACCCTGCACCCAACTCAAGGAATATCTCAATCTGAGAAAATAATTCCCACACCCCAAGGCTGCCTCTCTCTTCCTCCTCCATGCCAGGTCCATCATCTCCCTCTCCTCTCCATATCCAAAGTGGTTTAGGATCTTAGTTGGTGCAATCTAGGAAAGAGAAAGGCGACAGAAAGCTAGAAGGCTGCGCTGCTGCAAGGGACAACTACTGATCTTCAAAAGCTATTTTGAAGATCCTCCAAATTAGATTTAGATTTAATTTTTGGAGACGTGATAGAGAAGAAGAGGATCTTCAAATATAGTTCGAGTGGATATCGGTAGAGGCCAGACACTTGCATAGCTAGATTCAGAACCTTCCATAGCTTACAGGATCATCAACGGATAATAGGATTACCCTACATCAAGATAAATTAAATATAATATAATTTATTTATATTTTATTTTTATTATTAGAATAATAAAAATTAGATCTAAAACCTCTCAAATCTGATTTTGATCAAAGAGAAAATTTTTTTAAATATATCTCTTGATCCGATCAGATCTGAATGAACCTGGTCCGAAAATCAGGATTTTCCTTCAGATCGAAGGTTGGGTAGCCCAAGTTGATCATTCCTAGACCGAACCATAGGGCTCTAGAGAATCCCACACTGATTGAGTCAGTGTCGGGGCCTGCTGGTGCAAGGCCTGTACTGCCTGCATCGCCTCTGTGAGGCTACAAACCTACTGGATGAGCAGGTTGAATAGCTCCACATCCACCATAGCTACAGATGGAACCTGGGTTGCCAAGGCTGGAGTGGGAGCAGACGGATCTGAATGGGATCAGGCTGCGGAGGTCGTTGATCGTCAGGTCAAAGCTTTTCTAGGAGGCATTTTTTTTTAAAAGAACTCTAGATCACTGCTGAGCACTCCTTTAAGATCAAAAAAACCTCAAGAATAGAGGCCTTCCTTCTAGTGCCAAATCTGTTGATGCAGAATCTGGTTGACTCTGGATCGAGCTGGAGTGAAGGAGGACAAGGTCGCCGTGAAGGGAAATCCTGATTTTTTGGGATCAGGTTCATTCAGATCTGATTGGATCGAGAGGTATCTTTCAAAAATTTTCTCTTAGATCTAGATCAGATCTGATATTTTTCAGATCTAATTTTATGATTTGATAAATAAAAAAGTTAAATTAAATTAATTTTGAATTAATTTTATCTTGATTCTGGATAATCTGATTATCCTTTGATGATCCTACCGAAGCCCTGAAGTTCTGGATCTAGCCATGCAAGCACCTGGCCTCTATCGATATCCACTTGGACTGGATCTAGAGATCTTCTTCTTCTCTTTCTCACCTCCAAAAATCAGATCTGGATCTGATTTGGAGGATCTTCAAAATTTCTTTTGAAGATCACTGCAGTCGTCCTTTTGCAGCAGTGCAGCCTTCTTGCTTTTTCGATCGCCTTTTCTTGATCTGAATCGCACCAATCTGAAGGCCCAAAACTTCCTTTTGGGCGTGGAGAGGAGAGAGAGGACTAGATGGTGGCATGGAGAAGGGAGAGGGACAGCCTTGGGGTGTGGCTTAGAGGATTGAGTCTCAAAAGTTGGGTGCGCAGGGTCTTATTTATAGACTTGCTGTGCCATCCAACTCCTCTTCCCCTCAACCAATCACAACCCTTTGCTTGTGAAATCAGATCTAAATCTGATTGGTGAGATGACATCACCTAATCCAATCAGATGAGAGACCCCAGATTCCTCCTTAGAGTGGTGCCTAAGACCAGTCAAAGTCTTAGGTGAGGGTCACTCTAATTTGAATCCAAAAGGAGACTTGGAGTCCTTGTCCAACAAGGACTCCTAGGCGCCTTACTATGGGCGCACGCCACCCTAGGCGTGCGCCCCCTCCTTGCCAGGTTCTAGCAGAGGGGACAAGCCCCCACCAGCTCTCCAATAGGTGCATGACACATGTGGTCAAAGATGTCAAAGGGTCAAAGGTCAACGTTTGACCAAGTCAAAGTACAAGAATTAGCAAAGTGATGGCAAAAATGGCAGGTGTTGACTCAAAATTTATCTCATACAAATAAGACAACCTTTTCTGACTTGGACAACCTCCAGTCAGACCATATGAAGGCCTCTGATTGAGCACAAACTCCTTTGGCTCAGTCAGGACAACTTATTTATGATAGAAAAAGAAGAACGTTAGGTTCAATCGAGTGCTAGCACGATTTTCTTGAACCTAATTGAATCTCATTCAGATCAATTGAACTAGATCAGTTCAATTGATGATCACCAGATTCAAACCCTTGTTTGTGTGACCCAGTTAGGTTCAGTTCTGTATGGTAATGGGATATGTCATGATCTCTATCATCGACATCATCGAAACTCCTTTCGATGGATCAGAACTCTTCTGATTCGAACAGCTAGAATGATCGATCATCTAAATCATTCTAATTGCTCCCAAAATCCACCAGTGACACCTAGCAGTATATGGTGGCAACCCATCAGAGCTGAATGCGAACCTCTTGGTGCAGCTACCTGTGTGATTAAGTTCTTCTATCTTGAGCCCCGATCAGATTAGGGTTAAGGTGAACTCGTCAAACCCTAGTCTCTGTCATATGATGTAATCATTCGATTCGAGTCCAATGTGAAAATCTAAATAGAAACTCTTTCTATTATTTCACTCTCTACCATGGCCATGGGCTTCTGGACTTGATTCTCATGATCATCATAGGGCTGCTCCTCTACCACCGAGGTAGATAGATTCCATCTTGATGCAATCCAGTTCCTACAATGAACATGCTATAGCCAACATACACCTCAGGGTTCCATATGGCTAGGAGACCGAGTAATGGTGTAGTCAAACTATAACACCCTCAAGGTGAACTGCCGATGCATCTCAGGTCAAAGAACCAGACACACTACTGCAGCATCGAGTCAGTCATTGACGAGAAGGTAGACTTCCTAATGACTACTCGAGGTGGTCACGCTCAGTGCCCTCGTTCTCTAACGAGTACCTGTACTCTCGCTCCGGTGTCTCCACACCGTAGACTCAAGACTCATCTACTAAAGAGAAGCGATCGTACACCAACCTTCCGGATCAATCACCATCCTCGTGATGATCCTATGGTCGGGAGCTGTTTATGAGTTAATAATGATTATTCATGTCTTAAATTTTCAACTCTTGAAAATATGAATTATCATTACCATTAACTCAAAGGATGTATCACAGACACTAAATACACATATGTGATAGAAAATAACCCATTTTATTAATTTATAGTCAAAATTATAATTTTGCCCCTAGAAGTGTATTACAAGTGTCAGCCAATTCTGGCTTCTAGGGCACATATATCTAACAATCTCCCACTTGTCCTAAAGCCAATTGGCTACAAGTCTAAGTCCCATCTTCTCAAGGTGGGCTTCGATCTTCTGCTGGCCCAACGGCTTTGTAAGTGGGTCTGCCACATTATCTGCGGAGTTGACTCTCTTGACCTCGACGTAACCCTTCTCAAGGTAATCGCGGATGAGGTGGTATCGCCGCTCAATGTGCTTGGATTTCTGGTGAGACCTTGGCTCCTTAGCAAGGGCTATGGCGCCATTATTGTCGCAGTAATAGAGGAATGGCATCTGATGGCATTACTCCAATTTCTGCAGCAAACTTCTTGTACCAGAATGCTTCCTTTGCAGCCTCTGATGCAGCGATATATTCTGCTTCCATGGTGGAATCTGCTATCACAGTTTGCTTGGAAACTCTTTCAACTGACAGCTCCACCATTGCACACAAACAGACTTCCAGATGTCGACTTTCGATCATCTATATCGGACATAAAGTCCGAGTCTGTGTATACCCCTGGACTTGGAGTTCTCCATTACCAAAGACCAACATCATATCCTTAGTTCTTCTCAAGTACTTAAGGATACATTTCACAGAAGTCCAGTGTTCTTCACCTGGATTTGACTGATATCTGCTTGTGACACTCACAGCATGGGCTATATCAGGTCGTGTACATAGCATGGCATACATGAGGCTCCCTATTGCAGAAGCATAAGGGATCTTGCTCATGCGTTCTATTTCCTCAGGTGTGCTAGGGCACATCTTCTTGGAAAGATGAATACCATGTCTGAAGGGTATTAATCCCCTCTTAGAGTTTTCCATACTAAACCTCTTTAGTACTTCCTCTATGTACATCTTCTGTGAAAGTCCTAGCATCCTATTCGGTCTATCCCTATAGACCTTAATTCCTAGAATAAAGGATGCTTCACCTAGGTCTTTCATGGAGAATTCCTTAGACAACCACATCTTGACTGATGTCAACATGGGAATATCATTCCCAATAAGGAGGATGTCATCCACGTACAATACGAGGAAGACAACAGCGCTCCCACTGACCCTTTTTGAAAACACATGGTTCCTCTTCATTTTTGATGAAACCAAACTTTTTGATCACATCATTGAAACGAGTGTTCCAGCTCCGAGATGCTTGCTTAAGTCCATATATGGACCTTTGCAGCTTGCAAACCTTGTGATCAGTATCACTGGATGTGAAACCTAGCGGCTGTTCCATATAGATATCTTCCTCAAGATATCCATTTAGGAATGCCGTTTTCACGTCCATTTGCCATATTTCATAATCGAAATAGGCTGCAACAGCAAGCAATGTGCGGATGGATTTTAGCATAGCTACTGGGAAAAGGTATCCTGATAGTCAATGCCTTCACGTTGACTATAACCTTTTGCCACCTAAGTCTAGCCTTGAATGTCTCCACATTCCCATCTGCACCAATCTTTCTCTTGAAGATCCATTTACACCCAATAGGTACTATACCTTCTGGTGGATCTACCAAGGTCCAGACTTGGTTTGAGTGCATCGAGTCAATTTCTGACTTCATTGCCTCAAGCCATTTCTCGGAGTCGATATCTGATATCGCCTCGTTGTAGGTTTTGGGATCATCACCATGAGCACCATTACCTATGAGGAACATTTTCCTCTACATCCTCTGAAATAATACCTAAGTATCTTTCAGGGGGATGGAAAACTCTTTCCGATCTACGAGGTGGAGGAGGTAGTGTTCTTATTGGCTCAACCTGATTTGGTTCCACTTGGTCCTTAGCTCGTTCTGCTTGTGAGACTTTCTCATCAAGCTTAATCTGCTTTTCCAATGCCACTATCTTGAATAAACTATTTTTCAAGAAATATGGCATGTCGACTCACAATCACATTGTGGTCTTCTGGAATGTAGAAATAGTATCCTAATGACTCTTTAGGATATCCTATGAATCGAGCTCTAAAGGACCTAAACTCTAACTTGTCCGCTTGTTGTCTTTTGACATGAGCCGGACAACCCCAAATTCTGAGATGACTCAGACTTGGTTTCTTACCGTGCCATATCTCATACGGTGTGGTAGGAACGGTTTTAGAGGGAACCCTATTCAGTAAGATAGATTGAAGTTAATAATGAAGTGTCCCCAAAGAAAATCAGGGAGGTCTGTGAAGCTCATCATGGATCGAACCATATCCAATAGAGTCCGATTTCTCCGTTCTGAAACCCCGTTGAGTTGAGGTGTTCCTGGTGGAGTCCATTGAGAGACTATGCCATTTTTCCTTAAGATAGTCTAGGAATTCCCGGCTAAGGTATTCACCTCCTCGATCTGATCGAAGAACCTTAATGGGTTTTCCAGTTTGTTTTTCTACTTCATGTCTGAATTCTTTGAACTTTTCAAAAGCTTCAGACTTGTGTCTCATAAGATACACATACCCATACCTAGACAGATCATCGGTAAAGGTAATGAAGTAGACAAAATTGCCTCTAGCCGGCACATCGAATGGGCCGCACACATCAGTATGTACTAGGGCAAGGAGATCTGTGGCCCTCTCCCCATGTCCAACAAAAGGGAGTTTAGTCATTTTGCCTTGAAGACAAGATTCACAAGTTGGATATGACTCAAAAGTCAATGGACTCAATAGCCCATTTTTCTCCAATTTGTTAATCCTATCTTCTGCTATATGACCTAATCTCAGGTGCCATAGATATCTCTATCGTTTGGACTATCCCTAGGTCGATTTTTGGCATTCACATTTTGCTCGATAGTTAAAAATAGGTACATCAATATGTAACTGATAAAGACCATTAATAAGGAAACCATTTGCAATTTTATTTCTTTCATAAAGAATGTTACAATGGTCCTTAAGAAAAGGTGATCACATAACCTTCTTGTGCTAAGCATGAAACAGAAATCAAATTCCTGCTAGCTGCAGGCACATAATAACAGTCTTTTAAAACTAAGTCTAAACCAGATGGTAATCGAAGAGGGTATGTTCCCACGGCCATGGCAGCAACTTTTGCTCCATTTTCGATGCGTAGGATCATCTCACCATCCCTCGGCCTCCTGCTATCCTCAAGACCCTGCATTAGAAGTACACAAGTGATAAGTACCATAAATTCACCAATAAAAATATTAATTTATTAATTAATTCATATTAATTTTTAAAACTTAATGATTAATTTATATATAATTTTTAAGAAATTTATATTTTTATTAATTAAAAAATTAATTATAAAATAATAAAATTAAAAAATAAAATTTTATAATCAATAGAAAGAGCTTATTTTTTTTACTATAACAAAATAAGTTTGGAGCAAAATGGAGCTAAAACAAAAAAGATATGAATTTCTAAAGAAATAAAATAAAAAATTTAAATGAAAAAATAACATATGGCTCAAGCCGCCATGCCGCAGCAG
The DNA here is from genome assembly GCA_006176705.1 of Cocos nucifera. NCBI lineage: Eukaryota > Viridiplantae > Streptophyta > Magnoliopsida > Arecales > Arecaceae > Cocos > Cocos nucifera. Next base: position 15,326 of record QRFJ01006699.1, on the reverse strand, counting down.
CCGGCGCATCCAAACATGCCGAGTCAAGCTGACCAAACCCAGCACGCCAAGCCATCCATGCTAGCCGACTCAAGCTCAAAAGCCATCAGCTGGTCTACAATATAGTGTGGACCGCCAGCTCAGCAGACACCGACGAATCAGAGCTTGCCACATGGTGGACCTAAACCCCTAAAGGGTTTACAGAAAATTCATCATGGCTCACAGGGCATTTTGGTCTTCTCATCTGTCAATAGAAGGTGCTGATTGATTGCGATGCACGATGTGGCCAGTCCACGTGGTCCATGGGAATAGTAAACGTACGATCGTGCGGTGGTGGTTGTTTGCAATCAAGATCAGACGATCAAAGTTTTTTTTCGATTGCTGATTTCACCCGAATCACCATCGGACGGTAGCGCTTGATTCCAACTTCGATCCGATGGTCCAGAAGGCTCTCGATGGCGATCAAACTCTCAGGCGCATGATCAACGGCCTAAATTCCTCCATCAAGCGTGATCCAACGGTTAGAAATTAATCTGACTTGATCTGGGCCATTACACATCTATTTTTGATATTTTTGGAAGCATCGGATCACCATATAACCTCCAGAATTAAAAAAACTCTATAGGGGTTATTTTAATCCAAATTTCACTCGGATTTCTTCCTATTTTGATGATTAAAGCAACCCTTAGTCCCACATTGCCTTCAGAAAAAAGATATCTAGTCTCCCTAGCTCTATAAAAAGGACCCCAGGCCTTCAAAAATGAATATCTCAGATCAAGATGAGGCTTTGGTATAGGGTGAAGCCAGGCTATGGATTAATGGCTGCTTCAAAGCAATTGATGCCGAGAAGAAGAGCTGGGCTTCTACACCATCTTTCCACCAATATCGATCCAAGATCAAAGATCACTCTATTTTATTTTCTTTTTATTTTATGTATTTAAATTGTGAACTTTTTAATGCAATATTTATTTTTATGCTCTTTAATTTCATATTTTTTTTACTTTTATTATAATTTAATTTCTATACTTTAAATTATTACTTTTTATTTTATTGCAAATAGATGCTAAGATCTAGCTAGTAGATCTTAGTACCAAGTTTAAATTCCTGCACCTTTTAATTTTTGCTTTTTATTTTCTGACTTCACTTTTGATTTCAAAACTCTTTTCTTTTTTTTTATTTTTAAAAATTAAAGATTTTAAATCTAAAAATACTACCTTCTCTGTGGATTCGAACCGACTCACTACTATCTACGTATTTTTAATTATTTTAAAAAGTTAGATTAAACTAATAAATACGGTGTCTTAACAACAATATCATGTTCTCATCAAGTTTTTGGCGCCATTACCGAGGATTATTTTAGATTTTTAATTTTAACTTCTTTGATTTATTTTAAATAAATTAAAAATAATTTTGATAAATGCATCAAATTTTTGGCATCGTTGCCAGAAAAGGAACGAACATTAAATTTTTGATCTCTTTGATTCTTTTGTAAATAAATTATAAATAAAATTTTTATTTTCTTATAAATATTGCTTGCTAATTTTTTTATTATTTTACAAAAAAAGAGATTAAAGAACAAAAAGAATCAGGAGTTTTGCTTGGTGAGATCAATCCTAACCCTAGTTCTTTTCTTTTATTTATTTTATTTTTAAATTAAATTTAAAAATAAAATATTCGCTTAAATCTAAAAAAAATCTCATGACAAGATTAAAAATTCTAACTATTTAGAGCATGCATCATATTAGTTTTATTTTTTTTTTTTTTTTTGCTGATTGCTGGAGGTAAGGTAAGCCTTTCAGAATCTAATTAGTTGCATACATCTAGTTTAAATTACATAGAACTCTTTAATTAAATTTTTTTTATGTATATTCATATTAAATCAACTTAAGGGCAACATCCAATTAAATAAGATAAGATGGAGATTTGATCATCCTTCCTTGATCCATAAATAATCAACCAGCATCCTGCATTGACCTAAGCCTTTAACTTTAAAATCAATTAGACAGCAGCCCTAGGAACTCGAGCTCAATAGGATAAGGAACCTTAAGAGTTGAACCAGGTTAGGATTAGTCAATTTGATTGGTGTCTAGGAAAGTGGTTCAGGGATGACAGCGCCCGAAGGAAGGTGATTTCTAATTAGTTCCGTTAGCTTACCTAGCCAAGTATAATTAGTGTCTAAGCCAAGCAACGAGGAGACTCTCACCAACCTTACACTTACCTGGCTAGTTGATTGGCTAATCCTATACTTGGAGGGCTTGAAGGTGACCCTGGCAGTTAGGAGCTGTCTAGATCTAGGACAACTTTTAGTCAGGATTAATTGACCAACTTGATTGCTAACCAACATCAAACCTAATTAAACTTAATTCTTCTCTTTCTTCTTAGTTCTAGGACTCCTTAGGACCTCTTTTATTAGAACTCTTTTTTCTTTCTTCTTCTTTCTCCTCTAAAAATAAAGAAAAATAAAATAAATTAAAATAAAAATTAATTTAACTAACTAAAAAATATTTAAAATAATAATTTAATTTAATTAATTAATAAAATAATTAATCTTTAATATAATAAAATAATAAAAAATTTTAAAAAAAATTTAAAAAAAAGAATTTTTTGAACCGCATGTTAGGGTTGCACTAGTGCATGCACGGTAGAAAATTGCTTTATCTGATCTAGTTGAACCCAACCATAAAATTAAAAGGCTGAATTATATTAAATCCAATAACCAAATGGCTGAAAATTTAGAGAACCACCTAAGCAAATAAAGAAATACTTTATTTCTTCCACCTATAATCAATCGACTTGTATCCAATTACCTAAAATTCATGCTACCCACTATGAGATAAAGCCGACCACAATCTAAATGCTTCCATCTTTCTATGGGAACACCAATGAAGATCCTTATAAACATCTGGATGAATTCTTAGAAATCTACTCTACGGTGAGAATTCAAAATTTAACTAATGATGTTCTTAGACTAATTTTATTTTCCTTATCATTAAAAGACAAAGCCAAGTACTGGCTCGGGATAATAGGGAGACTAATTAAAACTTGGGCTGACTTGCAAAGTAAATTTCTTAAAAAATTTTAGCCTATAGGCCGAACCAATACTATGAGATGAGCTATCACTGGATTTGCTTAGCTTCTAGGAGAATAGATTCACGAGTCATGGAAGAGACTTAAGGAACTTCTTAGAAAATGCCCACACCATGGTCTATCTAAGTGGCAAATAGTTCAAGCTTTCTATGAGGGTTTAGGAGACCAATATAGACAGATAGTAGATGCATCCTATGGAGGTGCATTCATGAACAAAAGTGAGGATGAAGCCTATACCTTATTTGAAATCCTAAGTAAAAACTCAATTAACCATGCTTCATTGTCTTTCCACCAAACCTGGGCAGGGATCCATGAATTTAAACATCTAGAATCTAGTCATAAGACTGATTTAAATTTGATAAATAAAGTGGACTTTCTTGCTCAAAAATTAGATCAAGTCCTAACCCTAGGTCAACAATCTCCTGCATAATTCACATCATCTTCTAATTATCAGAAGATTTGTTCAATCTGTGCTAGCCCAACCCATCATGTGAGTGAATGTCCTATGACTGCACAGTTTTCATCTTTTATCCAAGAACAAGTCCAAGCTGCTAAAGGCTACTCCAAGCCAGTTAATGATCCATTTTCAAATTCATATAATCCAGATTGGAGCAACCACCATAATTTTTCTTGGACATCTCAACAAATTCAGGCTCAGACCAAAATTTTATCTATACAAAATTATCAAAATAAATCCCAATACCAAAATTATGCCTATAACAGAGGTCAGCCTAGTAAGCCTTTTCAACCACCACATCATAATCAGCCCTCATACCCACCTCCTCAACAGACCAATCTAGCTGATGATAGATTTAACCAACTTTAATAATTGATTCTGACTCAACAGCAATCTATCGCCAAGCTAGAAGTTCAAATAGGATAATTAGTTGAGTCTAACACGAGGAGAGAACTAGATCAACTATCGAACCTATCAATTTTAAACAACCCATCTAATGTTCACCAACCACTTGGACCAAGTTATCAATTTAATGTCTCACTTAAGAATCCCCAATCTGAGAATACCAAAGTAATTCTTGAACTTAAAAGATATAAGATTCTTATGGACCCATACCAAGACTAGGTGAGAGAGGCTAGTACTGATGCTAGTCAAAATAAAAATTTAGAGAAACTGGTTAGTACTGAGACTAACCACATAAAAGGACCCAAGCCAGAAACTAGTACTGATGCTGGTTCTAGTTTAAATAAGATAGAAAAAGAAAAAAAGAGAATAGATGATTTACCTGAGACTTATAAACCCAAAAGTCTGTTTCCTTCAACCCTAGAAGCTGGTTCTTCTTACAATAATCAAGAGGCATGTAATAAAATATCAATGGAGTTATTTAAGCAAGATCACATTAATTTACCATCAGAATTAAAATCACCTTTTGTCACCATTCCAGCACCCATTGAATCAAACTTAACTCCTAATACAAAAACTCAATTCATGAGTATTTTAGAAAAATAAATAGGAGAAATGCTTAATAAACATGGGTCCGACAATAGGATCATAAATTATATCCCTAAAATTAATAATGATTATATCAATAATGGGATTATAAATCAACTTTCTGAGATTGGCAATCCAAAACCATTAGAATTTATCAATCCAATATTTGACACAGGATAGTAAGTTGCATTATGTCTGGTTGAAGATGGTAAACTTAGCGCTTGTTGGGAGGTAACCCAATATTTGGTTTTATCTAATTTATCTTTTTAGTTTATTTTCTTTTAAGGATAATTTGAATAAGTTGGAGGGAGAGCCTAAATTTTTAAAGGCATATGCTGGACCAAAAATATAGTCAGATGTATTCTTTCATGTTCTTTATTACATCCTTTATTTTTTCTTCTCCATTGAGGATAATGTTGATTAAGTTAGAGGGAGAAAAATAAAAATTTTAAAATATTAAGTCCTCAAAATAGTTAATATTTAGTATTTAGACATCTGATTATGCTTAAGAATCGAATTTAACTAAGCATTTTTAAAAAAAAATTGATACATAGATCAGAGAACCTGTGAGATATTGAGAAATTAAGTATTAAGAAAATTCAATAAAGAGTTAAGTCTAAAATATAAAAAAAAAAATTCCTGAAGCATTTCTAATTATTTCTACTAGCATCAAAGTAAAGTCTACTTTTTATAGGCTTGTGTAGGGTAACTATACGTTTCTTCATATAACAAATTTATTTTAATAAAATAGTTTTCAAGTACTTCTCACTGAGTAACCGGGCCTCTTTGCCCAAGCAAGCATTAAGTTTTGCGTCAAAAGATGGGAAGGGCAAAGAAGCTCATTGCAAAGCTAGTCTTAACTCGTAGCCTATTTGATTCGAGCTAGTAAGCTCGAGGGGTATTCTATACCTAGTGTCCTAAAGCCAACTAGTTTGGGAGTCATTAGCCCAAGACTCGCTACATGGATCAAATAGAAAGCTTAAGGGATTAAGACACTCAATAGTGGTACAATGATAAAAAAAAAAGTATTGATTTTCGACCAAGTAATCGAGTCCTGTTTGAAGGAAAATCCTGATTTTCTAGATCAGGTTCATTCAGACCTGATTGGATCGAGAGGCATATTTCAAAAAATTCTTCTCTCAGATCTAGATCAGGTATGACACTTTTTAGATCTGATTTATAATTTGATAATTAAAAAATTAAAACTAAATTAATTCTTAATTAATTTTTATCTTGATCTTAGGTAATCTGATTATCCGTTGATGATCCTGCAGAAGCTCTGAGGATCTGGATCTAGCCACGCAAGCGCCTGGCCTCTACCGATATCCACTCGGACTGGAACTAGAGATCTTCTCCTTCTTTTTCTTTTCTCCAAAAATTAGATCCGGATCTGATTTGGAGGATCTTCAAAATACCTTCTGAAGATCATCCATCGTCTCTGCAACAGTGCTGCCTTCTTCATTTTTCATCAACCTTTCTTTGCCTAACTCGCACTAATCTGAAGGCCAACTTTCTTGGGCATGGAGAGGAGAGAGAGGGCCAGATGGTGGCATGAAGAAGGGAGAGGGGCAGCCTTGGGGCGTGGCTTGGAGGAGGAGTTCTCAAAAGTGGGCACAGATAGGATCTTTTTATAGACTCTACTGTGCCATGCAGTGCTGCATCACCCTGGCCAATCACATTGCTTCATTCAATCAAATCTAAATCTAATTAGTGGAATGACATCACCTGATCCAATCAGATAAAAGACCCATAGGTTCATTCTTAGATGGCGCCTAAGACTAGTCAAAGTAGATTCCGAAGGGCCACTTAAGTAGAAACTAAGGAGCAATCTGGAGTCCCATACTAAGACTAGTCAAAGTAGATTCCGAAGGGCCACCTAAGTAGAAACTAAGAAGCAATCTGGAGTCCCATCCATATGGGACTCCAGCATCCCTATCCATGGGCGCACGCCATCCTAGGCGTGTGCCCTCTCCTTTCCAATTTTCAGAGAGGGGACAAGCTCTTATAAGGAAAGCTGAAGAAGAAGGCCGTTGACAAAGAAAAGTATTTTCATTGCAGCAATGACGACCACTGAAAGCAAAACTGCCCTACTTACCTAGCCACCCTAAAGAAGAAGGAGGTAGGTCCTTTTGGAGGTATGCTTGTTATTGAGTCTAACCTTATGGTTTCTTTTGCATTCAGTTGGATGCTTGACTCTGGTTCTAGTGCTCACTTGTGCACTTCTATGCAGGGTCTTGAGGATAGCAGAAGGCTGAGGGATGGTGAGATGATCCTATGCATCGAAAATGGAGCAAGGGTTGCTGCCATGGCCATGGGAACATACCCTCTTCGATTACCATCTAGTTTAGACTTAGTATTAAAAAACTGTTATTATGTGCCTGCAGTAAGCAGGAATTTGATTTTTATTTCTTGCCTTGCATTAGAAGGCTATGTAATTAGTTTTCTTAAGGACCATTGTAACATTCTTTATGAAAGAAAAAAAATTGCAAATGGTTTCCTTATTAACGGTCTTTATCAGTTACATATTGATGTATCTATTTTTAACTTCGAGCAAAATGTAAATGTCATAAAATCAAAATGCCCTAGGGATAGTCCTAATGATAGGCATCTATGGCACCTAAGATTAGGTTATATAGCAGAAGATAGGATTAACAAATTGGAGAAAACTGGACTATTGAGTCCATTGACTTTTAAGTCATATCCAATTTGTGAATCCTGTCTTCATGGCAAAATGACTAAACTTTCTTTCGTTGGACAAGGGGAAGGGGCCATGGATCTTCTTGCCCTAGTACATATAGATGTGTGCAGCCCATTTGATGTGCTGGCTAGAGGCAACTTAGTCTACTTCATAAACTTTACTGATGATTTATCAAGGTATGGGTATGTGTATCTTATAAGACACAAGTCTGAAGCATTTGAAATGTTCAAAGAATTCAGACATGAAGTAGAAAAGCAAATTGAAAAACCCATTAAGGTTCTTCGATCAGATCGAGGAGGTGAATACCTTAGTCAAAAATTTTTAGACTACCTCAAAGTTAATGGCATAGTCTCTCAATGGATTCCACCTGAAATGCCTCAACTCAATAGGGTTTCAGAATGGAGGAGCCAGACCTTATTAAATATGGTCCGATCCATGATGATAGATTTAACCAACTTCAACAATTGATTCTGACTCAACAGTAATCTATCGCCAAGCTAGAAGTTCAAATAGGATAATTAGTTGAGTCTAACACGAGGAGAGAACTAGATCAACTACCGAACCTACCAATTTCAAACAACCCATCTAATGTCCACCAACCACTTGAACCATGTTATCAATTTAATTAATAAAATATTAATTTATTAATTAATTTATATTAATTTTTAAGACTTAATGATTAATTTATATATAATTTTTGAGAAATTCATATTTTTATTAATTAAAAAATTAATTATAAAATAATAAATATTAAAAAATAAAATTTTATAATCAATGGAAAGAGCTCATTTTTTTGATCGTAATAAAATAAGTTTGGAGAAAAATGGAGCTAAAATAAAAAAGATATGAATTTCTAAAGAAATAAAATAAAAAATTTAAATGAAAAATAACATATGGCTCAAGCCGCCATGCCGCAGCAGCTGGCGCATCCAAACACACCAAGCCATCTATGCTAGCCGACTCAAGCTCAGAAGCCATCAGCCAGTCTACAACATAGTGTGGACTGCCAGCTCAGCAGACACCGACGAATCAGAGCTTGCCACGTGGTGGACCTAGACCCCTAAAGGATTTACAGAAAATTCATCGTGGCTCATAGGGCATTTTGGTCTTTTCATCTATCAATAGAAGGTGTTGATTGGTTGCGGTGCATGATGTGGCCAGTCCACATGGTCCATGGGAATAGTAAATGTGCGATCGTGCGGTGGTGGTTGTTTGCGGTCAAGATTGGACGGTCAAAGTTTTTTTTGATTGTTGATTTCATTCGGATCACCATCGGACGGCAATGCTTGATTCCAACTTTGATTCGACAGTCCAGAAGGCTCCTGACAATGATCAAACTCTCAGACGCATGATGAATGGCCTAAATTCCTCCATCAAGCATGATCCAACGGTCAGAAATTAATATGACTTGATCTGGGCCATTATACGTCTATTTTTGGTATTTTTGGAAACATCGGATCACCATCTAACCTCCAAAACTAAAAGAACTCTACAGAAGTTATTTTAATCCAAATTTCACTCAGATTTCTTTCTATTTTTATGATTAAAACAACCCTTAGTCCCACATTGCCTTCAGAAAAAAATATCTAGTCTCCCTAGCTCTATAAAAAGGACCCCAGGCCTTCAAAAATGAATATCTCAGATCAAGGTGAAGCTTTGGTATAGGATGAAGCTAGGCTATAGATTAATGGTTGCTTCAAAGCAATTGGTGCCGAGAAGAAGAGCTGGGCTTCTACATCATCTTTCCACCAATACCGATACAAGATCAAAGATCACTCTATTTTATTTTCTTTTTATTTTATGTATTTAATTTATGAACTTTTTAATGCAATATTTATTTTTATGCTCTTTAATTTAATTTTTTTTTATTTTTATTATAATTTAATTTTTATACTTTAAATTATTGCTTTTTATTTTATTGCAAGTAGATGCTAAGATCTAATAAGTAGATCTTAGTACCAAGTTTAAATTTCTGCACCTTTTAATTTTTGCTTTTTATTTTTTGACTTCACTTCTGATTTCAAAACTCTTTTCTTTTCTTTTTCTTTTCAAAAATTAAAGATTTTAAATCTAAAAATACTACTTTTTCTATGGATTCGACCTGACTCACTACTATCTACGTATTTTTAATTATTTTAAAAAATTAGATTAAACTGATAAACATGGTGTCTTAATGACAACATCGCATTCTCATCAAATTTTTTATGCCATTATCGAGGATTATTTTAGATTTTTGATTTTAATTTCTTTGATTTTTTTAAAATAAATTAAAAATAATTTTAGTAAATGCATCAATAAGTGAGCACTAGAATCAGAGTTAAGCACCTAATTGGATGCAGAAGAAACCGTAAGGTTAGACTCAATAACGAGTATACTTTTAGAAGGACCTACCTCCTTCTTCTTTAGGATGGCCAGGTAAGTAGGGCAGTTCCACTTTCAGTGGCCGTCATTATTGCAATGAAAATACTTTTCTTTATCAGCGGCTTTCTTCTTCGACTCTGTCTTTTTCTTCTTTCCTCCTTCCATCTTCTGCTTTTTCATAGACTTCTTCTTCTTTTCAAAAGATTTTTTTTTGGAAGAAGTCCATTCCATAGCAAGTACTGAGCCTTTAGAATCTTTCATGGAAAGCTCAGTGGTAACCAGCATGTTCATAAGTTCGGCCAAGGAGTTTTGAAGTTTATGCATATAGTAGTTCATAATGAACTACCTATATGCATCAGTCAAAGATTGTAGAATTATGTCATTCTACAGATCCAAGTCCAACCTCACTCTGAGCTTCTCAAGCTCTTCCAAGTCCTTGATCATTCATCAGACAGTGATCTTGGACTGACTACCCATCACGCATCTTAGCCTTAAAACAGTCGTTTAGTGACTTGATATTTGGCTGCGCGACTCTGTTCACCAAACATCTCCTATAGGTGAGCCAACATTTGGCGAGCAGTTTTGATATCTTCATGTTGGCGCTGGAAGCTCATCAGACATCGAGCCCAACATGTAAGTATCTGGCCTTATTATCTTCGTCAGTCCATTTTATCCAGAGACGCTCTCTGTTCAGCGGATGGACGAGCTGGTAAGGTGGGAGGGTCCTGGTCCTAATACATGAGTTAACTTCTCGGAACCCAAAATAATTTTGTAGTTCCTGGAGCCAATTCTTTATAATTTGGTCCAGTCAGTCTATGGGTGTCCAGGATACGTGCCTAGTGGGATTGGATGCAGACATTTTTCTGTAGAGAGTCAAAGTTTCTAGTTAGATATTATAATTTAAGACTTAACCAATTTATTTAGAAATTTTATTTTTAAATAAATTAGCTCCCACTATTTTCTCGGATCCCTACACTTTCTCTGTAGAGATGCAAAAATCTCCATGATTAATGATTTCTAGTGGGTGGTGCGGTCTCACCAACTGACTCATCACCTCACCTAACAGTTATTGGTGATGGGTTAGCCAATGAGTGAACAACTCTTGTTCAATGATTCTCTAATCATGGTGCACCCAAACTTGGTCTCTAATTCATGAATCTCACCATATCCAAAATATTGATCCACTCCTTAGTTAAGTCAGACCCACCATTTGTGTAGATTGGATTCCTAATTGAGTCTCTCATCGTATCCAAAATATTGAGCCCAATCCATCCTCCTAGCCCATAGCATCCAATGCCTAATAGACATGGTTGCATCTTTCTGGTGCAACTGAGCCATTGTAACCAACCGAGAATAATCAACCCTGGAAAGGGCCCGCACATCTACAATGGTGGAAGATCTTAGACTTAATCTTTTCTTAGAGAGTTTTGATTTAGGTCTCATTAAACTAGACTTGACATAGTCATAACTATTATGACTAACCTAGTGGCATGGGTTAGCTCGAATTATTAACAACCTCAGATCATAATTGAGTCAACAAACATGGCCAGGTAAGTGAGACTGGTAGAAGGGATATACCATTAACTCGACAAGAACGCATTCAAGTCGAGTTGCTCCTAATTAAAAATCAGTCGGTCGTATCTACCAAACTTACCTTAGACATCAAATTGTTGAGCCAGAATTAATCAGATTAGCCTATAATCTAGACTCTAACCACTGAGCCTAATTAGGTCTTAGCTTGATCGATCACTCATGTGATTCGATCTTGACCCAGACTTAATCCTATTAGGCTGGTCAATTTAAGCATTGTTGATCCCATCTAACCAACTTTTGATTCAGTTTGATCAACCGCTAGACCTAATTGAGCTACCCAAGCCCAAACCCAATTTTATGAATATGTCTTAGATATAAAATTCTCAATTTTAGACCTAATTGATATTTTATAAACTTAATTCTTAATTAAGTTAGGGTTCTTAAACAAAATATGTAAAAAAGATCCTAAGGTTTCAGAATCTAGGATTTTGGAGAAAGTAAGTTTTCAATTTCTGATTAAGGATGAATGCGCAGCATCTCTACACATCATAAGAATACCCCATCGAAGAAAAGGAGAGGGTCTTTAAGCCCTACTTTGTTCTTATGACCGGACGGCTAAGGGGAATGCCTTAATTAAAAATATAATTAATCTACAAAAACTAATTAGATCTAAGCATATATCTCATATAAAAAAATAGATCTAATTAAAACATGTTTTGTATATATCACATATATCATGCATGCATATTTTTTCATATCTAAATTATCTCATAATCATCTAAAAAATTAAATTTAAATTTGATGTTATCAAATAAAATTTAATCTAGACCTATTTGCAGAACTATTCTACAACTCGTCTAAACATGCAACTATCATATCTCATATGAACAAATTAAATTTAATTTATTTTTTATTTTTAAATTTAATTATAATATTTATAATATCAAAAAATAAAAAATAAATAGATCTAAAAATTATATTTAATTAAATAAAAAATATGATTATACTAGACTACACATAGAATAATTTTATACCTAGTCTAGTTATGTATCTCATACATATTAGATCTAGATTAATTAATTTTAATTTTTTTTTAATTTTAGATCTAATCACATCATATGTGATAACTAAAATCACTTATTAATTAGATTAAATCAAATCTAAATAAATTTATAAGAACCTGGCTCTGATACCAATTGAAGGAAAATCCTGATTTTTTGGAATCAGATCGTTCAGATCTAATTGGATCGAGAGGTATATTTTAAAAATTTTTTCTTAGATTTAGATTAGATCTGACACTTTTCAAATCTAATTTTATAATTTTATAAATTATTAAATTAAATTAAATTAATTTTAAATTAATTTTACCTTGATTCTGGGTAATCTAATTACCCGTTGATGATCCTGTCGAAGTCCTAAGGTTCTGGATCTAGTGATGCAAGCGCCTGGTCTCTACCGATATCCATTTGGGTTGGATCTAAAGATCCTCTCCTTCTCTTTCTTTTCTCCAAAAATTAGATCTAGATCTGATTTGGAGGATCTTCAAAACTTCTTCTAAGGATCACCCGTCGTCTCTGCAGCAGTGCTGCCTTCTTTCTTTTTCGTCAGTCTTTACTTACCTGACTCGCACTAATCTGAAGGCCCAACTTCCTTAGGCATGGAGAGGAGAGAGAGGGTCAGATGGTGGCATAGAGAAGGAAGAGGGGCAGCCTTGAGGCATGGCTTAGAGGAGGAGTCTCAAAAGTGGCCGCTGATAGGGTCTTTTTTATAGACTCTGCTGCGCCATGCAGTGCTGCATCACCCCGGTCAATCACGTTGCTTCATGCAATCAGATCTAAATTTGATTGATGGGATGACATCACCTAATTCAATCAGATGAAAGACCCATAGATTCATCCTAAGATGGCACCTAAGATCGATCAAAGTCTATAGGTGAGGGTTGCCAAGTTTGAATCCAAGAAGCAACATGGAGTCCCATCCGTATGGGACTCCAGCATCTTTATCCATGGGCGCACGCCATTCTAGGCATGCACCCCCTTCTTTCTAATTTCTAGAGAGGGGACAAGCCCTATCTGCTCTTCAATAAGTGCATGAGACATGGGCAGATGTCCAAGGGTCAAAGGTCAACGTTTGACCAAGTCAAAGTACAAGAATTAGCAAGTGACAAAAAATGGCAGGTGTTGTCTTAAATTTATCTCATAAATTAAGACAACCATTTTCTGACTTGGACAAGCTCCAGTCGGATCAGGTAAAGGTACCTGCATAAGCACAAACTCATTTGGCTCAGTCGAGATAATTTTTAAGATAGAAAAAGAAGAACGTTAGGCTCAATCGTATGCTAGCATGATTTCCTTGAACCTAATTGAATCATATTCAAATCAATTGAACTGGGATAGTCCAATTGATGATATCCAGATCCAAATCCTTATTTGTGTGATCCAATTAGGTTCAGTTTAATATGGTAATGGGATATATAGTGATCTCCATCATCGACATCATCGAAACTCCTTTCGATGGATCAAAACTCTTCTGATTCAGACAACTTAGAATGATCGATCATCTAAATCATTCTAATTGCTCCCAAAATCCACCAGTGACACCTAGCAGCATATGGTGGCAACCCATCAAAACTGAAAATGAACCTCTCAGTGTAGCTACTTGTGTGATTAAGTTCTTCTATCTTGAGCCCTGATCAGATTAGGGTTAAGGTTAACTCGTCAAATCCTAATTTCTATCAATGATTTAATCATTCGATTCAAGTCCGATGTGAAAACCTTAATAGAAACTCTTTCTATTATTTCACTCTCTGCCATGGCCATGGGCTTATAGACTTGATTCTCATGATCATCATAGGGCTGCTCCTGATCCACCGAGGTAGATAGATTCCATCTTGGTGCAATCCAATTCCTACAATAAACATGCTATAGCCAACATACACCTCAGGATTCTAAATGGCTAGGAGATCGAGTCATGGTGTAGTCAAACTATAACAAGATAAACTATCGATGCACCTCAGATCAAAGAATCAGACACACCACTGCAGCATCGAGTCAGTCATCGACGAGAAGGTAGACTTCCTTATGACTACTCGAGGTGGTCACGCTCAGTGCCCTCGTTCTCTAATGAGTATCTATACTCTCACTTCGGTATCTCTACACCATAGACTTAAGACTCATCTACTACAAAGAAGCGATTGTACACTAACCTTTAGGTCAATCACCATCCTCATGATGATCCTACGGTCAAGAGCATTTTATGAGTTAATAAATAAAAATTTATGTCTTGAATTTTCAACTCTTGAAAATATGAATTATCATTACCATTAACTCAAGAAATGTATCATAGATACTAAATACACTTATGTGATAGAAAATAATTCATTTTATTATTTATAGTCAAAATTATAATTTTGCTCTTAGAAGTGTATTACAAGTGTCAGCCAACTCTGGCTTCTAGGGCACACATATCTCACACACTGTCGGTGACCTGCAAAATAAAGTTTCATCTAGAGCTAGTGGGGGTGGTTTCGGTAGGACCCTCAGACGGTCAAGTTAGCTCTGACCAACAGAAATGGAGTGCTCAGTGTGGAGTCCGACAGAGTTTAGAGAAGGAGAGGAGAGCTTAGAGCCTAGAGTAAGCGTATCTGGAGGATCCTTTTTATAAACGGAGCTTGTTGTAACTGCCTTGATTAATGACTATCGTAACCATCCTGATCAATGCCGATGGTGATTGACTTGATAAATGTTGATCGTGTTGTCTTGATAAATGACAATCATTATTGTCGTATAACCGTTCAGTAGTGGGATCGCTTGGAGGAATCCGTCAATAGTCTGTAAGAAGTTCAGCTTCCATAGAAGTTCGACTAGAGGCAGAGTTCGATCACTGAGGAGTTCGGTTGGGGCTTAGTCGCTAATGAGTTCGGCCATTGAGGAGTTCGACCACTGAGGAGTTCGGTCAGGGATCGTCCGCTGAAGCTTTCCTATGACTATCGATTGTATTATCCGCTGAGCATCCGACTAGACTTCGATGGAAGCGGAATTTACCCCCAACATATTTAATATTAAAATCAAGCTTAATTTTTATTTGATGCTGTAATGATAAGCAATCAATTTTCTCTGAGACCAAGTCATCTCAAACTAAGATCGAGATGCCTTGCTTAGCACTGAATCATCTTATCTCAGAACCAAGATGACTCCTCTACTACTCAGGCAGACTTCTCTT
>QRFJ01006698.1:0-32733 GCA_006176705.1 Cocos nucifera | reverse complement strand
GATCACATCATTAAAATGAGTATTCCAGCTCCGAGATGCTTGCTTAAGTCCATATATGGATCTTTGCAGCTTGCATACTTTGTGATCAACATCACTGAATATGAAATCTTGTGGTTGTTCCATATAGATATCTTCCTTAAGGTATCCATTTAAGAACACCATTTTCATGTCCATTTGCCATATTTCATAATCGAAATAGGCTGCAACAGCAAGCAATGTGTGGATGAATTTTAGCATGGCTACTGACAAAAAGGTATCCTGATAGTCAATGCCTTCGTGCTGATTATATTCTTTTGCTGCATCTGATGCTGTCATGTACTCTACTTCGCAAACAGAGTCAGCCACTATATGCTGCTTGAAACTTTTTCAACAGATGGCTCCATCATTTAGAGTAAAGATATATCCCGACATACTTTTACTATCATCATGATCAGATTGAAAGCTAGAGTCTGTAAATCCTATAAGCTTTAGATCTGACTCACCACAAACCAACCATTGGTCCTTAGTATTTTTCAAATACTTAAGAATGGTTTTAACTACCTTCCAGTGATTTTCTCCTAGGTCAGATTGGTATCTACTCACTACTCCTAGTGAGTCTGCCACGTCTGGTCTCGTACATATCATTCCATATATAATAGACCCCACTATCGAAATATATGAAATTCTACTCATACGCTCTCTCTCTCTTTAGGAGTTGCCGGATAATCCTTCTTAGAAAAAAAATTTCTTAGCCTATCAAAAGATAACCCTTTTTGAAATTCTCCATGCTGAACCTCTTCAGCACAGTTTTTATGTACATGGATTGGGATATACCAAGCATCCTTTTAGATCTATACAGTTTTTATGTACATGGATTGGGATATACCAAGCATCCTTTTAGATCTATCCCAATAGATCTTCATTCCTAGGATGTAGGATGCTTCACCCAAGTCCTTCATGGAGAACTGTGATGACAATTAGACTTTTATTCCTTATAGTATAGGGATGTCATTTTTAATTAAGAGAATATCATCCACGTACAAAATAAGGAATACCACTGCTGGACCATTTGCCCATTTATAAATACAGGGTTCTTCTCCGTTCTTAATGAAGCCATACATTTTGATTACTTTATCAAAATGCATGTTCCAACTCTGAGATGTCTACTTCAATCCATAAATGGATCTCTGAAGCTTGCACACCTTGGACTCATATATGGATGTGAACCCTTGAGGTTGTATCATATACACCTCTTCGGTTAGCTCTCCATTTAGAAAAATTGTCTTCACATCCATCTGCTAAATCTCATAGTCTAGATGGGCAGCAATGGCAAGTATGATCCAAATGGACTTGAGCATTGCCATAGGAGAGAACATCTCATCATAGTCAATACCATAATGTTGATGATACCCCTTGGCAACCAGATGGGCTTTATAGGTCTCCATCTTTCCATCTGCGCCCCTCTTTCTTTTGAAGTCCCATTTACATCCAATGGATTTAACCTCTTCAGGTGGGTCAACTAATGTCCATACATCATTGACCTTCATGGAATCCATTTTAGATCTCATGGCTTCTAGCTATTTCTCAGAGTTGGGTCTCCACATCGCATCCATATAAGTGATCGGGTCCTCATCATTCTCATCAAGTTCGATGGGATCACCATCCTGGACCAAGAATCCATAATATCTATCTGGATGGTGGGGTACTCTATTGGATCGCCTTAATGGTGCGGGTTCACTAGGCTTCAGATCTAATCTAATCAAATCTGACATAGGTTTAACATTCTATGTCAGACTTTCTACCTATTGAACTTCATCAAGTTCAACCTTAGAGGCAATAGTTCCTTCATCAAGGAACTCCTTTTTCAAAAAGATTGCCCTAAGGCTGACGAACACCTTTTGTTCATCAGCATGATAGAAATAGTATCCTTTGATCTCTTTTGGGTACCCTATGAATGTACACTTGTGAGACCTAGGTCCAAATTTATCTGTAACTAACCGTTTGACAGAAGTCGGGCACCCCCAAATCCAAGTGCTAGCTTACGCCCTGTCCATATCTTATATGGGGTTTTAACTATAGACTTACTTGGAATCCTATTTAATAGATAACAAATCAATTTGAGTGCATATCCTCAAAAGGATATCGACAAGCTGGCAAATTCCATCATGGATTGAATCATGTCTAACACAGTTCGATTCCTCCTTTCAAACACACCATTATGCTGTGGTGTTCTAGGAGAAGTCCATTGGAAGATAATTCCATTCTCTCCTAGATATGTGAAAAACTCATCAGAAAGGTATTCTTCTCCTCGATCAGACCGAAGAGTTTTAATACTCTTTCTAGTTTATTTTCTACTTCACTTCGGAGTCATTTGAATATTTCAAAAGAATCCGACTTATGTTTCATCGAATAGACATATCCATATCTGGATAGATCATCTATGAAAGTGATGAAGTAGACATATCCACCTCTGGCACTTGTGCTCATTGGTCCACATACATCAGTATGTACTAAACCTAAAAGCTCATTGGCTCTCTCACCTTTTTTAGTGAAAGATGACTTGGTCATTTTACCAAGAAGACAGGACTCATATGTTGAAAGTGATTCACAATCATTAACTTCGAGGATCCCTCCTGAGTCAACCTATTTATCCTATTCTTATTATATATGACCTAGCTTATAGTGCCATAAGTAGATATTGATTACTATCTAATCTAGGTACTTCGCAGGTAAAATAGACTACCTAATAGGTTGCGATAACATATATTACACCATTGTTCAATTGTCCATAGAAAGTAGTAACACCATTCATAATGACATTATAAACTCATTTCTTTATTGAAATTTCATAATTGTTTATGACCAAAAGGCCTACAAAAATGATATTTAAAAAGAAACTAGGATAGAAAGATATCACTAAGAAAACAGCGTGAGATTTCAAATACAGTTTCAAATTTCTAAGCTAGAACCTGAAACTAGTCTTCCTCTCCAACATTCAGGAATCTCTCATTCTTTCGATCTTTTACTAACCGCAACACCACAACGATTGCAAAAATGCATAAGTTACCAGTATCCAATACCCAGTAGTAACATCACAAATAAAAAATTATAAGGAGTTATCATATAAATATCTTTTCCAGCAATAGCTTACTTCTTTCTTTGCCTGTTCAGGTTCAGGGAGGCAATGTACTAAGGACAGTTCCTCTTCCAATGCCCTCGCTTCTTGCAAAAAAAGCATTCAGCTTGACTCTTATCGAGCTTGATCTTTCTGATCTAGCTCTGCACTGATGTACCAGTCTGAACTTGCACCTTCTTTATTTTCTTCTTCTTGTTCTTCTTTTCTTTCCTAAAGGGTTGAGAATCAGAAGACAAACCTCCCACTAAGTTCACCGACTCCTTATGGAGTTGGTGATCCTTCTTAAAGTTCTGAAGTAACCCATGGTAGTCCACTTCAGGCTTTGACATTCTACAATGTGTAGGAAATGGGAGATAAGAATTGGACAGCAATTCAGTATTGCATCTTTCCTAAGTTATTTGTGCAAGGAAAAGCTGAGCTTGCTCAAGCACTCTATCAGCTCGATCATATACAATACATGATCAGTGACAGAGGCACCATCCCACCATTCTAAACATTGAAGATTGGCATAACTAAGTTATGCCTCTCAACATCATCGGGTGTGCCAAAAGAATCCTTCAACATTTAGAGCATTTCGTTTGGCTGAGCTATCTCAAACTTGCGACTGAACTTGTCGCTCATCACAGCCAGCATAATGCAGTGCACCGTGTTATGGTCACTGAGCCACTTCTGATAAGTGTCTCTGACTATTCCACGTGCATTGGCAGCTGGCTTCTCAGGTGAAGGATCCATCAGTATATTTCGGATCCGTTCATGCTTCAGGATAATCTTCAACTTTTGGTACCAGCTACTGAAGTTGGATCCCACCAACTTATCATTGTCCAACAATGATCAGAGTGATAGAAAAGTGGCCATATCTATAAAAAAAAAACCAAAATCTAATTAGTAATTAATTCATTAAATCTAAAGATTTAAACTTTAATCAAAAGATTTCTCCCACTATTTTAATTGAATTGGTAGCCTCTACCTCTAATTCGAGGAATTATCCTAATTCTTAGTGGGTCTAGAATCCATAGACTGAACAAGCCCAACTTTAGTGCTCACCCATGTACATCTAAGGATATGTTCATAATCAATTATTTTTCTAAATAATTTTTAGTAATTAAATTTTATCCCAGGCCCTGATCAGTTGGCTTTGGCCTTCTCAAAAAAAGGTCCAGTTAGGTCCAACTATTAACATGACCATACTTGGCCCATCCAACCAATGAATGATCAGGCCCAACTTTGATTGGCCCACCTGACCACCATTTAGAAAGATATATCCAAGAGATCATATAATGAATGATTATTCCATCAATCGATAAGCACCAATCCTTTGAACCTCCAATGATTATCCAACTGATGGACCCATTATGATCCACTTTAATGAGAAGCTATGATCCAATTATCATATAACTATTTTATTTTAGAGATCTAATAATTCTAGAGGATTTATTTATAGAAGTGAGTAGGTTAGATTAACTAGCTTGTCATGATCCTCCCACTAACTTCACCAAGTCAGCTTAAGGGAGACCATTAATAGACTGGTCTAGGAGCACCTAAATCAGTCACACAAATTTACCTAGCTGACATGGGTTAGCTCGAATAGTCAAGGAACCGATCAAAATATAATCTCACCAAGAGCCAGGTAAGTTCGATTAGTGGAGGGTCTGCCAAGGCTTGCCTTAGACACCATTAGAAAATGGCCAGATAAGCAGGCTGCCAATTAAAAACTACTAGTCTGGTTTACCTTAGACACCAACTAGTTTAATTAGTTTCAATTAGATTAACCTAACAGTTCGTGCTAGACCACGTAGCCAAGAATCAAGTCTATCTTGGGTCTTATTAAAGACATGAACTTGACCAACTACAACTATTGTAATTGATCTAGAGAATCCTTAACATAATCTAAGACAATAATTGATTAAATTTAGTCAATTCTCTAATTAAGTCCATTCTTTAATCTAACCCTAGGTCTAACCCAATTAATGGACCTAATCCCCACTAACCCATTTAACCTAATATGTTATGATTTGTATCTTAGGATCTTCAATTTATAATCCTAGATCCTAATCAATCAACTTCTTAATTCTCAATTAAGTTTTGGGCTGAGGGTTGGGGTTCGACTTTTCGAAAATGATTTTCATGTTTGTAAAATATTTTTACAATATGGTTCTATCAACCAAGTTGCATGTTTGATTCATAATTAATATGCAAGTAAAATAAACATAAAACTACTTTAGATCTAATCTAAATAGGTTCATGTAATTGAAATAGTTTCAATAATAATCAATTATAAATCTTCCTAGATCAAATCTAACATATTTATGATGATTGAAATCAGATTAAAATATTTTTAATCAGATCATAAAATCTCTTAGATCTAATCTAAAATTTTATGATCAATATTTTAGATCAGCACGTACTAGGATAATCTATTCACTGTAAGGGATAAATCTTACAGTAGGACAACCTTATGACAGTCTGTGCAATCTAAAATATTTTATTTTTTTTAATTTTAGATTTAATAATTAGATTATAAATTAGATCTAATCTAAAAAATAATTTAGACATGCATAAAAATTATGTAACAAGAACCTAGGCTCTGATACCAATTGAAGGAACCAGATCTAGGGTTTCACAGGTAGATCTTGAAATTTTTTCAAGATCTTGCAGCGAAAGACTTAAATAAATCTAAAATTTATTTAAATAATTATATAAATTTCTAGATCTTAGATCTATTATATGATTAAGATATAATATTAAATCAAAAATTAAAATTAAATAAGAAAAAAAAAGATTCATCAAATCAACCTAGATCTACACTACATCAAATGCAGGTATGAAGTTTATAGATCAAATCTATTACCTGAGCAAGTTTAGATGTTCTAACTTACTGATCCAAGCTTGAGGATGAAGTCACGAGCCGCACATGCATCCAGCCTCTATGAGTCATCCACACGAGCCTACGATCTCTGATCTGAAGTTCGATGTAGAAAATCAGCACAGCATACTTGTACTGTATTGATCCTTCTTCGACAATCGATCCGATGCTCCCTTCTTCAAAATTTGGACTCTCCAAAATATGCAAAGAAAGATGACAATTTGCTGATCTGAGACTCTCTCAAAAAAAAACTCAAAAGAAAGGAGGAGAGATTGAAAATAAAATAGCTCTAGAAGAAGACCCTCTTCTTCTTCTCTATTCTCTCACCTAAACACCTAGTTTGGTGCCTATGGAACCCCCATGCCCAAGGACCCTCTTCCTCTAATTTTTTCAAACCCCAATCCTCTTCCAAATCTCTATATTCCATGACAAAATTAGAACAAAATTAGTCTAATAAATAGGAAAAAAGAAGAGTCCAAGTTAGGTCAAATTTCTAGACTAGAAATATCCAAACATGGGAAGTTGTTGGGGCGCACAACTCTTGGCCCCTCCTCCATAATTTTTGGCATAGACCAGCAAGAGAGGGTGCATAAAAAAGGAGATTAATTTCATAGAATAAGAGAAGAATTAATTAAAAGAGAGGGTGGCACTCAAGGGAAGATGTTTTGGTCAATAAGGATTCTATCTCATAGAATCCTAAGCAAAACCAATTCCTCCTTTCACAGTTGGGCATCTCCTCCATAATTTTTGGTGTGGACCAGCAAGGGAGGGTGCACAAAAAAGAAGATTATTTTCATAAAATAAGAGAAAAATTAATTAAAAGAGAGGGCGTCACTCAAGGGGAGATGTTTTGGTCAACAAGGATTCTATCTCATAGAATCCTAAGCAAAACCAATTCCTCCTTTGACTTGGTCTTCCATCAAACTTCCAAATATGACTTGGAGGGAGAGAGAGGGGGCATGAAAATCAAGAAGAAAAATATTTTCCATGAAAAATTCCTAAAAAATAGGTATGGGGGGTGTTGGGACCAAGGTGGTGCAAGGAGATAGGGAGTCCTAGTCATACTAAGACTCCTATTTTGACTTGGTCAAACAAGATCTTTTAACCAAATAAAATTAAGATTAAACCAACCCAATTAAATAAAGTCCTAACTCATTTAAAAACTTAATTAAAATAAATTAAATTATATTTAATTTTAATTTATTTTCGAATCAAATTAGAAAATTGGGTTAATCCAAGTCCTAGTTAGACTAGGACTAGCTCTTCCTTGTACTTGGCTTATCCAATAAACTAATTGAACTTGATCCAATCAAGTCCAAACTAAATATAATTAAATTATATTTAATTAGACTTAATCTCAACCTATTGGCTTAATTAAATTAAGCCAATTAGCAATCTAATTGCTAATCGATCCTCTTGCAATACTTGCACTAGGTTAAACACCAATCGTATTCATTGTTTAATCCTAGAACGATTCTGAATCATTGATCAACCATCCAATCAGATCGTAAGCTCTAATGTGTGTGACCTCATAGGTCCGAACCTAAGTTGGTAGCATAAAAATAAATTTTTGTACCAATCGAAGTGACCATCTAGCAATGATACTCGATGATCGGATAGGTCAAAGGTGTAGAACACCATCCTTAGAACCCATGCGGATATAGTTTTCATATAATTCATCCCCTTGACCACAATGCTCGTAGGACACATCAGAGTTCAATTGTCAGCTCTGGTCAGATTGTCCACATTATATTTCAAAATACCAAATCCATCTGATGGATTACCCTGACTAAGGTTTTGCTATATTGAAATATAGTGATACATTCTTCTCCAACTCTTAGAGTGGTCAATTCTATCTTGATCACGCTCCAACTTCATAAGTACTTGACTATGCCTAGAAGCCTTCCATTGCTGAATTAAAAATTTAGTTAGTTCGGTACCAAAGCATAGTGAGTTGCTTGCAAGTCACTGAGGTAATCTCAAGTCTAAGGGATACTTATACCTATATTCCATCAGAGACATTCTCGACAGTAGAATGCTCTAGAGTTGGTCACATTCAATGATAATGTATCCATACATCTCACCTGTATGCCATATCAGTATCTCCACACACCTTGGTTAAGAGGACAATCAACCTATATGGCATATAATGATCTATGCTGGATAGATGCTGTCGTCCTAATTAGCAGCCTATCATTTGATCGTGAATAAATTTAAGGACTAATCGATAAATCCTCACTTTATCGAAACTAAATAGTCCTAAGGACTTCATCACAATAATGGAGTTCATTAGAAGATGTAAACTTATGATGAAAAAAGATGCCAAAATATTTTTTATTAATTAATAAATTAATTATAATATCTCAACCATCAATAGGCTGATGATTGGCTTTGGAACATAATTTTCAACATGGTGCAATCCCACCACTGACTCATCACCTCATCAAACAGTTATTGGTGATCAGTTAGCCAGTGAGTGAACAACTCTTGTCCAATGATTCTCTAATCAGGGTGCACCTAGACTTGGTCTCTAATTCATGAATCTCACCATGCCCGAAATATTGATCCACTCCTTAGTTAAGTCAGACTCACCATTTGCATAGATTGAATTTCTAATTGGATCACTCACCGTATCCAAAATATTGAGCCCAATCCGTCCTCCAGCCCGTAGCATTCAATGCCTAATAGACATAGTTGTATCTTCCCAGTGCAACTGAACCACTATAACCAGCTGAGAATAATCAACCCTAGGAAGGGTCCGCACATCTACAATGGTGAAAGTTGTTAGACTCAATCTTTTCTTAGGAAGATTTGATTTAGATCTCTTTAAACTTGACTTAACACAGCCATAACCAATATGACTAATCTAGTGGCATGGGTTAGCTCAGATTGTTAGCCACCTTAGATCAAGACTGGATCGATAAATATGGTCAGATAAGTGAGATCAGTGGAAGGGATATAATATTAATTCGATAAGAATGCATTCAAGTCAAGTAGATCCCAATTAAAAATCTATCGATCCTATCTGCCAAACTTACCTTAGACACCAAATTGTTGAGTTAGAATCAATCGGGTTAGCCTACAATCCAGACTTTAACCACTAAGCCTAATTAGGTCTTGACTCGATCGATCACTTATATAACTCAACCTTAACCTAGACTTAATCCTATTAAGCTAGTCAATTTAAGTACTCTTGATCCCACCTAACCAACTCTTGATTTGGTTTGATCAACCACTTGACCTAATTAAGCTACCCAAGTCCAAACCTAATTTTATGAATATGTCTTAGATCTAAAAATTCTTAATTTTAGATCTAATATATTTCATAATCTTAATTCTTAATTAAGTTTAGGATTCATAAACAAAACATGTATATAAAATCCTAGGATTTCAGGATTTATAATTTTGCAGAAAATAAGTTTTTTTATTTTTGATTAAGGATGAATGCCCAGCACCCCTCCATACCATAAGAACATCTCATCGAATGGAAGAAGAGGACCTTTAAATCCCACTTTGTTCTTATGATCAGATGGCCAAGGGGCACGCCTTATTCAGAAACATGATAAATCTACAAAACTAGTTAGATCTACATCATATATCACATATATAAAAATTGATCTAACTAAAAATATGTTTTGCATACATCTCATGTATCATATCATGCATATTTTTAAATCTAAATTATCTCATAAATATATAAAAAATAAGATTTAAATTTGATCATATCAAATTAAAATTTATTCTAGATAATTTTGTAGAACTATTCTACAACTAGTCTAAACATGCATCTATCATATCTCATACGAACAAATTAAATAAATTTATTTTCTATTTTTAAATATATTTATAATATTTATAATATTCAAAAATAGTAAATAAATAAATCTAAAAATTATAATTAATAAATTAAAATTATGATTATGCTAGACTATACATAGAGCAATTCTATTCCTAGTCTTGTCATGCATCTCATACATCTTAGATCTAGATTATTTAAGTTTTAGTTTTCTAATTTTAGATCTAATCACATCTAATGTGACAAATAAAATCATCTAATTATTAGATCAAAAATAAATTAAAATTAGATCTAATGAATTATGGAACCTGGCTCTGATAGCAGTTGAAGGAAAAAACCTATTTTTTGGATTAAGTTCGTTCAGATCTGATTGGATCAGGAGGAATATTTTAAAAAAAAATTCTCTATGATCCTAATTAGATTTGAGACTCTTCAGATCTAATCTTATTAATCTGATAATAAAAATAAAATAAAAATAAAAATTAAATCTAATATAATTATACATTTATTTTGGATAATCTAATTACCCTATGATGATTCTGATGTTTGCCTGAGGTTCCGGATGTAGCCACGCAAGCATCTAGCCTCTACTGGTATCCACTCAGATAGGATCTAGAGATCTTCTTCTTCTCAATCAATCCTCCAAAATTAAGATATAGATCTAATCTTGAAGGTCTTCAAAACTTCTTTTGAAGAACTATCATTGTCTCTTACAATAGTGTTGCCTTCTTCCTTTCCTGGCGCCTTTCACTTACTTGGATCGCACATTATTCATGCCCAAAACCCCTTGGGAATGAAGAGGAGAGAGAGGACTAGAGGGTGGTGTAGATAAGGAGGGAGAGAGATTTTGTGGCATGGGCTAAAGGCAGAAGCATTAAAAACCTAGGCGCAGATAGGGTTTATATAGACCCTGCTGCGCCATGTAGTGCTACATCATCTCGACCAATCACGGCCGTTTGAGCAATCAGATCTAAATATGATTGATGGGATGACATCATCTAATTCAATCAGAAGAGAGACCCTCAAAACCCTCCTAAGGTAGCACCAAGACTGGATCAAACAAGAATTCTTGGCGCCATAGAGTTTAATCCCCCGAAGCAACCCTAGAGTCCCATCTATATGGGACTCCTTTATCCTCATCGAGTGCATGCCTCCCTAGGCATGCACCCTCTTCCTATCTACATTTAGTAGGAGGACAAGGCCCTAGGTACTCTCCTATAGGCGTATGACACATGGACGGATGTCCAAGTATCCATGGTTAATATTTGACCAATGTTCGAAAATAGGAATTAGCAGGTGATCGAAAATGGTAGGTATTGTCTTAAATTTATCTCATAAATTAAGATAATTCTTTTCTAAGCTAAACGAGCTCTAGTCAGACTAAGTAAAGGTTCCTATGTGAGCCCAAACACATTTGGGTCAGTCGAGATAAGCTTTAATGATTGTTAAAGGAGAACATTAGGCTCAATCATGTGCTAGTACGATTTTCTTGAACCTCATTGAATCTTATTCAAATCAATTGAACTAGGTTAATCCAATTGATGATATCTAGATCCAAACCCTTATTTGTGTGACCTAATAAGGTTCAGTTCCATATGGTAATGGGATATGTCGCAATCTCTATCATCGACATCATCGAAATACCTTTCGATGGATCAGAATTTTTTTGATTCAGACAACTAGTATGATCGATCATCCAAATCATTCTAATTGCTTCCAAAATCCATCAGTGACACCTAGCAGCATATAGTGGCAATCCATCAGAACTAAAAGCGAACCTCTCGATGCAGTTACCTTTGTGATTAAGTTTCTCTATCTTGAGCCCCAACTGGATTAGGGTTAAGGTGATCTCGTCAAACGCTAATTTCTCTCATATGAATTAATCATTCTATTCAAGTCCAATATGAAAACCCTAATAGAAACTCTTTCTATTATTTCACTCTACCATGGCTATGGGCTTATGAACTTGATTCTCATGATCATCATAGGGATACTCCTCATCTATCAAGGTAGATAGATCCCTTATTGGTGCAATCCAATTCCTACAATGAACATGCTATAGCCAACGTACATCTCAGGATTCTGAATGGCTAGAAGATCGAGTTATGGTGTAGTCAAACTACAACATCCTCAAGGTGAATTATTGATGCACCTCAGGTCGAAGAACCAGATACACTACTGCAGTTTTGAGCCAACCATCGATGAGAAGGTAGACTTTCTCATGACTGCTCGAGGTGGTCACGCTCAATGCCCTCGTTCCCTAATGAGTATTTATACTCTCGCTCTGGTGTCTTTACATCATAAACTCAAGACTCATCTATCCTAAACAAGCGATCGTACACCAACCTTCTGGATCAATCACCATCCTCATGATGATCCTACGGTTGGGAGCATTTTATGAGTTAATAATGAAAATTCATGTCTTAAATCTTCAACTATTGAAAATATGAACTATCATTACCATTAACTTAAGGGATATATCACAGACACTTTCAAATGCACACTGTGATAGAAAATAATCTATTTTATTATTTATAGTTAAAATTATAATTTTGTCCTTAGAAGTGTATTACAAGTGTCAGCCAATCTGACTTCTAGGGCACACATATCTAATAGGAAGGGTCGGCACATCTATAATGGTGGATGACCAATTAACTTAATCTTTTCTTAGGGAGATTCAATTTAGGTCTCTTAGACTTGACTCAGTCTTAACATTTATGACAAGCCTAGTGGCATGGGTTAGCTCAAACTATTATCCATCTCAAATCAAAATTGGGTTGACACAAATGGCTAGCTAAGTGAGACCAGTTGAAGGGATATACCATTAACTTGATAAGAATGCATTCAAGTCGAGTAGCTCTCAACTAAAAATCAATCGATTGTATCTGCCAAACTTACCTTAGACACCAAATTATCAAACCAGAACTAATCGGATTAGCCTACAATCCAGGCTTGAACCATGGAGCCAAATTAGGTCTTAATTGGATCGATCACATGTGGCTGTGAGTCAACCTTGACCCAGACTTATGGCTATTGGGCTAGTCAATTCTAAGCACTTTTGATCCCACCTAACCAACTCTTGATTCGATTTGATCAACCGCTAGACCTAATTGAGCTACCCAAGTCCGAACTCAATTTTATGAAAATATCTTAGATCTAAAATATCTAATTAGTTTCATAATCTTAATTCTTAATTAAGTTTGGGTTTATAAACAAAAATCATGTATCAAAATCCTAAGGTTTCAGGATCTAAGATTTCGCAGAAAAATAAATTCTGATTTCTGATTAAGGATGAACGTGCACTACATACCATAAGAACACCTAATCGAATGGAAGGAGAGGGCCTTTAAACACTACTTTGTTATTATAACCGGATGGCCAAGGGGAATGCCTTAATCAGAAATATAATTGAAACTACAAAACTAGTTAGATCTAGATCATATATCACATATATAATTAATGATTTAACTAATACATGCTTTGCATACATCTCATGTATCATCACTAAATTAAATATGCATATTTTTTAGATCTAAAATATCATATATAACATCTAAAAGATAGATTTAAATTTGATCATATCAAAATAAAACTATTCTAGATAATTTGTAAAGCTATTCTACAACTAGTCTAAACATGCTTCTTTTCATATCACATATGAATAAATCAAAAATTAAAAATTTTATTTTCTATTTTTTAGATCTAATTATAATAATTATAATATTAAAAAAATAAAGATTAAATAGATCTATAATTTTATTTAATTAAATTAATAACATGATTATACTAGACTACACATAGAACAATTCTATTCCCAGTCAAGTCATGCATCTCAAACATATTAGATCTAAATGATTTAATTTTAATTTTTTTATTTTAGATCTAATCACATCTAATGTGATATATAAAACTTTTTAATATTTGATAAAAAATAAAAATAAAATTAGATCTAAAATAGATCTGAAGAACTGCAACCTAGCTTTGATACCAGTTGAAGGAAAAATCTATTTTCCCGGCACAAGATCGTTTACATATGATTGGATCTAAAGGAATATTTTAAATTTTTTTAATAAAATTCTAGTCAGATCTGAGACTTCTTAAATTTTATCATAGTTATCTTATATTAAAAGTTAAAAATAAAATTAAATCATATTTAATTTTAAGTACCTGATTTGGTAATCTAATTATCCTGCGATGATCCTATTGATTTCTGAGGTTCTGGAAGGAGCCACGCATGGGCCTAGCCTCTACCGGTATCCACTTGGACAAGATCTAAACATCTTCTCCTCATGAATCTCTCCTCCAAAAATCATATCTGGATCTAATTTGAAAAGCCTTCAAAATGACTTCTGAGGGTGGCCAGTTCATCTCACAAACACCGTCGCATAAATGCTGAATCTTGTGCCAAAAACCTTGGACCTTCAACTCAAATTTGTGCCTAACTTTTTAGGTATATAGAAGAGAGGGAGAGAGAAGATAGAGGTGGTGTGGATATATGAGGGAAGGCTCCTTTGGGTGTGGAAAAAAATAAATTTCATTGAGGCGATTTCGTGAGAAGAGTTCTTATACTAGATATAGCGCCATAAAGAGTCCCTTTTTGACCAAAAACCTTATTAATTCAACCATTCGGACCCCTGGACCTGATCTCCACAAAAAACCCCAGATCCCATCTAGTTTTGATGCCAGAAATCCATCTAGAAGGTGGGAGCATGAAAGGATAAGGAAGAGTCCATGTGCATCTAGGACTCTTTCCTTAAGAGTTTGATCAAAATCAAACTCTATCAAAACCCAATCTAGGCACCTCTAAAATCACAAAATTTTGCACACCCAAAGTATAACTCATCTCCTATCACATATCTAAAAAGTAGAGCAAAATAATTTTTAAAAAAATTTCTAAACTTCTCTGATCATGTGATCCTCAATTCTCTCAATTGGATCAACTATTGATCCTAGTCCAATTACACTAGGAATGAATTTAATTTTCATAATTAATCTGACTTGGACTTATTCTAGTTAGATAAAAATAAACTCATTCAAGATATAGAAATGAGTTAAATCAAATTTGACTTGGTTGTGATGAATCAAAAAGATTACAGAAGGAGAAAGTCAGGCTCAATCATGTGGTAGCACGATTACCTTGAACCTGATTGGATCTAATCTAAATCAGTCGAACTAGGTTAGCTCAATTGATGATATTCAGACCCAAACCCTTATTTGTATGATTTAGTTAAGTTTAGTTCTATATGGTAATGAGACATGTCGTGATCTCCATCATCGACATCATCGAAACACCTTTCGGTGGACTAGAACTTTTCTGATTCATACAATTAGAATGATCGATCATCAAAATTATTCTAATTGCTTCCAAAATCCACCAGTAATATCTAGCAGTATATGATAGCAATCCATCAAAATTAAAAGTGAACCTCTTGATGCAGCTACCTTTATGATTGGGTTCTTCTATCTTGAGCTCCGATAGGATTAGGGTTAAGGTGAACTCGTCAAACCCAATATCCATCATATGAATTAATCATTCGATTCGAGTCCTATGTGAAACCTTTTATAGAAACTCTTTCTATCATCTTCACTCTGCCATGGCCATGGGCTTATGAACTCGATTCTCATGATCATCATAGGGCTACTCCTCATCTACCGAGGTAGATAGATCCCTTATTGGTGCAATCCAATTCCTACAATGAACGTACTATAGCCAATATACACCTCAGGATTCTAAATGGCTAGGAGATCGAGTTATGGTATAGTCAAACTACAACACCCTTAAGGTGAATTGCCGATGTACCTTAGGTCAAAGAACTAGACACACTACTACAACATCGAGCCAATCATCGATGAAAAGGTAGACTTCCTTATGAATGCTCGAGGTGGTCACGCTCAGTGCACTCATTCTCTAATGAGTACCTATACTCTCACTCCGATATCTCCACACCATAGACTCAGGACTTATCTACTCAAAAAAAGTGATTGTACACCAACCTTCTAGATCAATCACCATCCTCATGATGATCCTACGATCGAAAGTAGTTTATGAGTTAATTATGAAAATTCATACTTAAATTATCAACTCTTTGAAAATATGAATTATCATTACCATTAACTCAAAGGATGTATCACATACACTTTAAATACACACTATGATAGAAAATAATTTTTTTATTAATTTATAGTTAAAATTATAAAATTATCCTTAGAAGTGTATTACAAGTGTTTGCCAATCTGGCTTCTAAGGCACAAATCTAATAGTAAGTACTAATACTCCAATGACATATCTTACTTATGCTTTACTGAACATCAATAGCCATTTTGAAATTACTTAGATAAAATTCGAAACTCTAAAGTTAAAAAGTATGTAAAATTAAATTCTTTCTTTACTCGAGGATAAGCAAAGCTTAAATTAGGAGGTGTGATAAGTACCATAAATTCATCGATAAAAATATTAATTTATAAATTTATTTTTTTATTTTTAAAAAATTATATTTTTATTTTTTTAAAAAAATATGATCATAAATAAAAGAACTCATTTTTTTGGTTAAAATAAAATAAATTTGAAGCAAATCTAATTTAAAATAGATCCAAAATGAAGATTCAAAGAAAAAATAAATAAATAAATAAAATCGACTAGTTCAGTTGAACCTGGCCCGATTTGATCGAGCGTGGCCTAGTTTAGTCTATGCTCAAGCCAGGTCCAGCCAACCTAGCGCCAGCCCATAGCCCATGCTCGCATGTGATCTGCTCAGCCCAGCCCGCTTTAGCACTGACGTCACCCTTACATCAAATACCACACAGTCCATGGTGGACCGTAATAGTATTCGGTTCATCATGGACCCTTAAGAGGTCTACCATGAAAATAAGTGGTGCATGGGGTAATCCTGTAATTTTAGCTAGCATGTGGCATGCGGATTGGTTCAGGTCTTCGGCATGCCTAGTCCACATGGTCCACATGAGCAGTTATTGCATGATCTAATGGTCTAGCTCATTCCTGATTATGATCCAATGGCAGAGGATGGTTTTTGATTTGATGAAGGAATTCAATTCTTTTCTGGACATGATCCAACAACCGACATCGAATCCAACCTGATCAAGGCTTTTTACAAGGGTTCTTGGATGATTTTTTAATGGTTTGATTAGAATCCGATGACCAGCAAGTTTTAGACAGTAAACAGAGCCTAGTTTGATTCATTTCAAGAGTTCTAAATTAGTTTTCATCAGGATTCTACATGCCAGCTTTCTCTCCACTCTATTTAAAGGAGCCCATTGCTCTGGGCTAAGCTTGGGTTAATGGTTGCTTCAAGGCAGACGGTGCCGAGAGGAAGAGCTGGTCTTCTACACCATCTCAACACCAACGCCAATCCAAGATCAAGATCACCTATTTTAATTTTTTTTTCTATTATTTTAATTTCATGTATTTAATTTTTTAAACTTTTAAATTAATGCAAAATTTATTTTTGTTCTTTTTAAATTTCATGCTCTTTATTTTTATTGCAAATTTATTTTTATGCAAGTAGATGCTAAGATCTAAATAGTAGATCTTAGTATCATATTTTTTTCTGCATTATTTAAATTTTTATTATTTATATAACTTTAATTTCTAGTTTTTGACTTTAATTCTATTTTCAAACTCTTTTTTTTACAAAAATCAAAGATTTCAAATCAAAGTACTAACTTCCCAGTGGATTTGACCAACTCACCACTTTCTACATATTTTAAATTATTTTAAGAAGTCAAAATTAAATTGATAAATACGGTATCTTAATGACAACATGATGATTTTATCACCATACCAGTGTCTCCATACTTCTTGATTAAGAGGACAACCAACCTATATGGCATATAACAACATACACTCGATATAGCTATCATCCTAGTAATAGCATATCATTTGGTTGTGAACAGATTTAAGAACTAAATGATAAATTCTCCTTTATCGACTTAATATAGTCCTAAGAACTTCATTACATCACAAGAGTTCCTTAGAAGATGTAAACTATGTGAAGAATAAGCCAAAATTAATTTTATTCATATATATTTATAATGAGCATAACCATCTACAACTTAGATGATTGGCTTTGGGATAGATTTTCTAATAGAAATCATTAATGAAAGTGATTTCTCCTATTACTAGGCAGAGTAATGTCTACTGCCAAGCTTCTAAAAATCAAAGTGGGACTCCCAAAATGATATGACTGAGAGAGAGAGAGAGTATGATCTTATACTACTCTTCCCTTCAATGGCTCCAATCTTGGCCTATAAATAGAGAAATCAAGGGACCTCCAAGAAGGTACACCACTTAATCCATCATTCTTTCTCTCTCTCTCTCTCTCTCTCATCTATTAGATAGATTTCTAATTTAAGCATTGAAGGGTCTCTGTTGAAGCCAACTCTGATGAGAGTTTTGTTTTGCAAGTCTGGCCACCACTATCTCCACCAGGCTTCTCGCTACTCTGGCACTTCCAACTTGAGTCAAGAATCCATGGCAACAAATTGGCATAGAGAAAAGATCAGAGCGGCCTAATTAGAGAGAGAACATGCCTCAATAGAACCAGTCCACCACCTCCCATTAGCAGGTCACTCAATGGAGCCAAGGCAGAACCCCCTAGCCATCCGCCAACCATGGGACTGCAAAACCAATGCAGCCACCTATGATAGTGGACCTCCAGTAGCTCAATGATCTATCTGCCAGGTCCAGGTGCTAACTAGTGTTATCCAACACCTACAGCAAGATGCAAAGTAGTGACACTCCCGTCAACTTGCTCCTTAGGTAGTGCCATCTCGGCACAGCCACCCCGAACAATCTTTGAATCTAGAGAACCCCTCCCGCATGAGGCACCGATCAGCTCCGATCGATTGGCGATCCTCATCTCACCATGGGTCTGCCCAAGGTGGATGCCTTCACTAATCCCCTACTTTTTCTGATGAAGGATCAATGCCAAGCTATTCCCTATAGCTCGAACGCTCTCGCCAGGAGGAGGATCTTGAGCAAAAAGCCCATGAGATCCA
Source organism: Cocos nucifera (assembly GCA_006176705.1). Lineage (NCBI taxonomy): Eukaryota > Viridiplantae > Streptophyta > Magnoliopsida > Arecales > Arecaceae > Cocos > Cocos nucifera. The sequence goes on along the minus strand of QRFJ01006698.1, from coordinate 13,944 downwards.
GTGATGATTGGTCGAGGTCCAAAAATGTAGTGAAGGGAATGATGAGGTCTCCGACTTTAATTCTCGACCATCCTTCACCCATACTATCCTTCAAGAACCAATTTTGAGTGGGTTCAAGAAGCCAACGATTGAGCCATATGATAGCTCCGCTTATCCTTTAGATCACTTAGAGGGCTACAAGGCTCTCATGATGCTCCAGAGTGCTGCAAATGCCCTCCTTTGACTCTAGAAAAGATGGTGCAGATCTGGTACACCAGACTCCAGCCGTGGTCTATCACTTCCTTTGAGTAGCTTGGGTGCTAGTTTGTTGCTCATTTTAGCAATAGCCAAGTCCAACTGAGGACTTCAGATAGCCTCTTCTCCTTCAACTAGTATGAATGAGAGTCTCTGCATGACTATGTGGCAAATTTCATTATGGTCACACTCAAGGTCCATAACCTAGATGAGACTATCGTCATGTCGGTCCTAAAGCTAGGCCTCCCCAATGAGCACCTTATCTTCTTCCACGACAAGAAGTATTTAAGGGATTGTGCTAACCTCTTTGCTAGTGCCTGCAAGTATATGCAAGCCGAAGAGGGCCAAATAGCATGTCAATAAGAAGAAGGCCAGGCCCTCAATAAGAAGAAGCATGCACATGAGGACATGCACCCAAACCAAGCAAAACGCTCCCGACCGGCCAAAGCTTCCAAGTAAAAGACTTTGCTTCGATGCTACAACAGCTATACCTATTGACTGCCCCTTGATCCCAAATCCTTATAAAGATCAAAGGCAAAGACTACCTCCACTGACCTCCACCGATGGGGGCCCCATCAATCCTGTAGCATAGATGGAAGTATTGTTGCTTCCATCATGACCATAGTTACGACACAGAAGAGTATCTCCAACTAAAGGATAAGATCAAAGCTCTCATCTGACAAGGCTACCTCAAAAAGTATTTTCAGGATGGTAGGATCAGCAGCCCAAAGAATGTTAGGTTACGATTTCAAAAATTTCTTAATAAAACCCATAGCTACCAAAACCCTAGACCCAAGATCCCCTTATTGATTTGAATCAAAGTTGAATATAAAAAGTAGAAATAGGAAGCATACAAAATTTAAATTTGATTTGATGATGAATCACTTTCATAAGGCATCCAAGTATTTGCCCTCAAATGATGATCTACACAAGAACACGATCAAGAAAGCACTCTTTTTGAAACATTACTTGCTGAATTCTTTTTAAGAATTCACTAGCCTTTCTAGGATTATAGTTCTCCTAGACCTTCTCCCTTTCTTCTCCCTTTTATTCTCTCTATTTGTCTTTCCTAATTCTCTTCCTAAACTCTTTTCATAAAATGAAAGACTTCTTGTCTTAATAAGAAAGACCTTATCTTAACTAAAGTGTTGGAAAATGTGTCTTAAAGCCAATCATCTAAGTGGTAAATGATTGAAATTAGTATATGAATTATCTTATAATAATAGTTATTTAGCTGGTTCATCATAAAAGTTCTATCTTTCTTAAATGAACTCCTAAATTATGATGAAGTTCTTAGAACCATAATCAATCGATAAAGAAGGATTTATTAGATGGTTCTTAAATTATTCATGACCAAATGATAAGTTATTAATAAGGATGATAACTTTTCGAGTGTAGGTTGCTGTATGCCATACGCATTGGTTGTCCTTGTAACCAAGGGATGTGGAGACACTGGTATGACATTCAGGTGAGATGTAGGAGTACATCTACACTAAACATGACTAATGTAGCATTCTACTATCAAGAGTAGCTAGCTAAGGCCAATGGGTATAAGTGTCCCTCCAACCTGAGATCACCATGGTGACTTGCCAGCAACTCACTATACTTTGGTGCTGGACTGCCTATATTTCTAATATAGATTCAAAAGATTTTTGGGTACAGTCAAGTACTTATAAAATTGGTGTGTGAGTCAAGATGGGATTGGCCACTCCTGATTAATTTTAGGAAGAGAATGACTCACTGTGTTTCAATTTAGCAAAACCTGAGCCTCAGTAATCCTCGTGAGGTATCACGAGATTATCAAAATTTTGAGACATAATAAAGATGACTTGTATGAGTGTTTGACAACATACTCGAAGTCATCTTGAGCATTATTGGTCATAGGAATGAATTATACGATAACCATAGGCTAGGATTCTAAGAATGTTGCTTTGCATACATTCGATCTATACAGACATTGGGAATCATTACTAGATGGTAACTTTGATTGGTACAAAAATTGATTCCTATGCTACTAACTTAGATTCAAACCTATGGGATCACACACATTAGTGCTTATAATCCAATTGGATGGTTAATCGATGATTGAGAATCATTTTGAGGTCAAACATTCAAAGTGATTGATATTTGACCTAATGCAAGTGTTATAGGAGGATCGATTAGTAATTGAATTGCTAATTGACTCAATTTGATTGAGCAATCAGGCTGAGATCAGGATTAATTAAATTAGATTCAATTAAAATTTATTTAGACTTAATTTGATTAAGTCTAATTGGTTTATTGGATAAGCCAATTGCAAGAGAAAATTAATTTCTAGTTGGACTAGGATTTAAGTGCATCTAATTCCAAATTGACTTTGGATTTAAATTAGAATTAAATATGATTTAATCTAATTTAATTAGGCTCCTAGTTGAACTAGGATCATCCTTTATTTGATTGTATTTAATCTAATTTAAATAAAATTTAAAATAGATTTAAAATAATTTTGACCTAGTCAAATAAGAGGAATTCCAGTTGGACTGGGACTCTCTCTCTTTCTCTTATGCCTAAGAAAGCCCAAGCCCACATATATTTTTTTGAGGTTTACTTGAACATTTCCATGCCAATGAGAGGTCCCCATGCCTCACCTATCAGATTATTTGAAATATATTTTGACTTGGTAAAAACTAGAAGGAAGTTAGAAATTGTTTCCTACTTGGAAGAGTCTTCTTTGATCCAAACTCCTTCCTCCCTTGTGCGCCAACTCTACCCACGCCCCTCTATCTTATTCGGCCCTTTCTTTCTTGCTTTTGTGCATGAGAATTAGTGGTTACATAAAATAATAAGTGGAAGGGGCGTCCAAGAGTTGGACGCCCCATAGAAGTTCTCCCTTTGACTAGGTTTTAACCTAGTCTTGCAATAAAAATGGGCACCTCCTATGAGATGGCTAGAGGATATGATAAATCCTAAAAAAATTATAAAAAATTAGAGAAGAAGGAGAAGAAGGTGTGGAGGATTTGTGGTGCCATGATTCTTCGATAAGAGCCCTCAATTAAGACATCAAAGGTTGATATCATGAAGAGATAAGGTAAGAGAAGATTGTCTTCTCTTACATTTTTTTTTTTATATTTCTCTTTTTTTATTTTATTTATGATTTTTAAATGATAAAAATCTAAGAGAGATAGGGGATTTGGGTGTAGGGATGAGTGCTCCAAGTTGTTGGTGTTAGATATGTGTGCCCTAGAAGCCAGAATTGGCTGACACTTGTGATACACTTCTAGGGATAAAATTATAATTTTAACTATAAATAATAAAATGAGTTATTTTCTATCACATATGTGTATTTAGTGTCTGTGATACATCCCTTGACTTAATGGTAATGATAATTCTTATTTTCAAGAGTTGAAAATTTAAGACAAGAATTTTTATTATTAACTCATAAAATGCTCCTGACCGTAGAATCATCATGAGGATGGTGACTGATCTGAAAGATTAGTGTACAATCATTTTTTTATAGTAGATGAGTCTTAAGTCTATGGTGTAGAGACACTGGAGTGAGAATATAGATACTCGTTAGAGAATGAGGGCATCGAGCGTGACCACCTCAAGTAGTCATAAGGAAGTCTACCTTCTCGTCGATGACTGACTCGAAGCTGCAGTGGTGTATCTGGTTCTTTGACCTGAGGTGCATCGACAGTTCATCATGAGGGTATTATAATTTGACTACACCATGACTCGATCTTCGAGCCATTCAGAATCCTGATGTGTATGTTGGCTATAGCATGTTCATTGTAGGAATTGGATTGCACCAAGATGGAATCTATCTACCTTGGTGGATGAGGAGCAGCCCTATGATGATCATGAGAATCAAGTCCATAAGCCCATGGCCATGGCAGAGAGTGAAATAATAGAAAGAGTTTCTATTAAGATTTTCATATCAGACTTAAATCAAATGATTAAATCATATGATAGAAATTAGGGTTTGACGAGTTCACCTTAACTTAATCTGATCGGAGCTCAAGATAGAAGAACTTAATCATACAAGTAGCTGCACCGAGAGGTTTCATTTTAGTTTTGATGGGTTGCCATCATATACTGCTAGGTGTCTCTAGTAGATTTTAGGAGCAATTAAAATGATTTAGATGATCGATCATCATAATTGTCTGAATCAGAAGAGTTCTGATCCATCGAAAGGAGTTTCGATGATGTCGATGATAGGGATCACGACATATCCTATTACCATATAGAACTGAATCTAACTGGATCACACAAATAAGGGTTTGGATCTAAATATCATCAATTGGACTAATCCAGTTCAATTGATTTGAATTAGATTCAATTAGGTTCAAGAAAATCATGCTAGCACATGATTGAACCTAACATTCTCCTTTTTCTATCATTAAAAGTTATCTTGATTGAGCCAAATATATTTGTGCTCACTCAGGGACCTTTACCTATCTGACTGGATCTTTTCCAGGTCAGAAAAGGGATATCTTAATTTATGAGATAAATTTAAGACAACACCTACCATTTTCCATCACCTGCTAATTCTTGTCCTTTGACATTGGTCAAACATTGACCTTTGATCCTTGGACATCGCCCATGTGTCATGCACCCATAGGAGAGACTTTTTGACCAAGTCCACCTACCATTTGGTAGGTAGATGGAGGATGCATGCCTAGGATGGTGTGCACCGCATGTGGATAAACATTGGAGTCCCATACGGTTGGGACTCCAGGTTACTTCTTGGATTCAAACTAGGTGACCCTTACCAAAAGACTTTGGCCAGTCTTAGGTGCCATCTAAGGATGAATCTATGGGGCTCTCATCTGATTGGATCAGGTGATGTCATCCCACCAATCAGATTTAGATCTGATTGTGCGAAGCAATGCGATTGGCCAGGATGATGCAACACTGCATGGCGCAGTAGGGTCTATAAATAAACCCTGCCTGTGCCCAACTATTTGTGAGTTCCTCTTAGCCCATGCCCCAAGGCTTCCTCTCTCCCCCCTCCATGCCATCTTTTGATCATCTCTCTCCTCTCCACGCCCAAGAAAGTTGGACCTTCAATTTGGTGCGATCCAGGTAAGAAAAGGCTGACGAGAAAAGAAGAAGGCAGCATTGCTGTAGAGACGATTGTTGATCTTTAGAAGAAGTTTTGAAGATTCTCTAAATCAGATCCAGATCTAATTTTTGGAGATATGATAAAGAAGAAGAAGATCTCTAGATCCAGTCTAAGTAGATACTGATAGAGGCCAGGCGCTTGCATGGCTAGATTCAGAACCTCAGACAATTAGCAGAATCATCAACGGGTAATTGGATTACCCATATCAAGGTAAAACTAATTTAAATTTAATTTAATTTAATTTTTTTATTTATCAAATTATAAAATTAGATTTGAAAAATGTTAGATCTAATTTAGATCTAAGAGAAAATTTTTAAAATATGCCTCTTGATCCAATCAAATTTGAATGAACCTGACCCGAGAAATCAAGATTTTCCCTTCAGTTGGGGCATGGTGTTAATTTTTGGACATGATCTGTCCTGATATGGGAAAAAAGAAGAGAAGAAGGTCTTCTCTTAGGATTTCTTTGACAACCCTTCTTCTTCTTCTTCTTTTATGGGATTTTTATATGAATAAAATCAAAAATCTTAGATCTGAAAACTTAAGAAAAATCCTAAAGGTGAAGGTCTCCTCTTGTCCTAGCATAGAGATATTTTCAGGATATTAACCGTTGATGTCCTGAAAGAGAATATTTATCTTCTCTTAGGATTTATTTTTTCTTAATTTTATTTTTTAATTTATGGAAGATCTAAGGGTTGGATTCCTTCCTTATTCCTCCTCGTGTTCTTCATCTCTTGGAGTGTCCAAAAAATTCGAAGAACATGTATTTGATTAACCATCAGGAGGGATCCACAAGAAGCTAGCACTTCGAGTAGATCTTCGCTCGATGAACCTTTGATCTATGTTGTAAGTTCATGTGGATCACCTGTAGAGGTCGGATGCTTGTGCGGCTCCAAAGGCAACAATGGATTCAACGATGGAGTTCTCAATCCGCACAAAGATAAGAGATTTGATCTCTTGATGACCTAGACGTGATCTAAGGTTAGATCTAGAATTATTCTAGATTTATGTATTGATATGATCAATACCACTTATGATTAATTTAATTTTAAATTTATATTTATATTATAACATATTATAGATCCTTGATATAGGGTTTTGTAATTTGATTACATACATTTGTAGATTAAATTATTTAATCTATGTCTTCTGTTGTGTTCAATTTTGAAAAAATTTTGAAATCTATATATGAAATTCTATATGTTTTCCAATAGTGGTATCAGAGCATCTAGGTTCTATTATAACATGAGACTGATATAGGTGCCCAAGAACCAAAATTGATCATAATCCCCATCAGTGACTTGTGAAGTCAGTGGGAGGACCTGATTTGGTGAAGTTAGTGGGAGCAAATTGGTCCATGTCCTTTCTATCCTTAAATCACTAATAATGTAAATTTTCTAAAATTATTAGGTCCTTAAAATGATGAAGTTATGGAGATAATCGAGTCATAGCCTCCCATTAAGGTGTTTGATAATGAGTCCATTAACTCAATAATCATTGGAGGCCCATAGGTCTGGTGCTTGTTGACTAATAGAATTATCATTCATCATATGGTGATTTGGGTGTGTCTCTCTAATGATGGTTAGGTTGACCAACCATAGTTGGACTTAATCATTCATTAGTTAGATGCACCAAGTATGCTCATGTTAATGGTTGGACCTAACTGGATCCTTACAGTGGAGGCTCTAGCCTACTGATTAGGTTTCTGGGGCAAAATTAAATTACCAGAAGTTGTTTGGAGAAACAATTAGTTATGAACCTATCCTTAGATGTACATGGGTTGACAACCATAGTTGGGCTTATGTGCAGCCTATGTGGATTCTAGTACCTACTAGAAAATTAAAGTAATTCTCCGAATTGGAGGTAGAGGCTACCAATTCGAATAAAATAGTGGAAGAACCTTTAGACTAAAGTCCAAGTCTTTAGGCTTAATATAAATCATATACTTAGGTCAATGTTCTCTTTTCTCAAATTAAGGCTAAACCTTAATTGCTCCTATCACTATTAGATTGTGATGACTTATGGGACCAAACTTCAATAATTAGTATCGAGAGTTGAATTTAATTTAGCAGTACGAATGGATTCGTACCGAGGCTTCTAAGCCCAATCAAAATAATTAGTCTAAATTTAATCCAAATCAAGCGTAGTGCTTCTAATATTAGAAGCAAGGTCATAGGAAGAAAAATTATCTTGCTTCATTTGACCATAACAGGTTGAACAAGAGAAAGAAGTAAAAGTTTCTCATTAAAGATGTTATATGATAACACCTTAAAATTTTTTCGTAAATAATTCTACTACATGGATATTAGATGCCAGTAGTCTTATGCAATTTGTTGCAAAGACTACAAGTAAAAGGGATATTTGAAAATGGTGAGAAATACCTGAACATTAGGGATGGAAGTCTTGTTCCAATCCTAGCTTTAGAATTTGTCAAGCTTATTTTCAATAGATATCATTTTGAGTGATTGTCACTATTATCCATCATTTATGATAAATGTGATCTCTGATGGCCTTTTGGTCAGAGATGGTTATCATTTATCAATAAATAAGATATTATGATATTATTATGAATAATATTACAGTAATACATAGATAATAAAAAAATAATATTTAATATTTATACAGTCTGTTAAGTGTAATGTACACATCTAAGTTAGATTATGTCATGGATATCTATCTTTGGCATTATAGGCTTACTCATCTTGACAAGAATAGGATAAACGGGTTAGCTTGAGAGGAAAACCTCGACATCATTGATAGCCTGTGAATCTTGTCTTCTTGGAAAAATGACAAAATCACCTTTTATTGAAAAAGGTGAAGGAGTCGATAAAGTTCTAAGTCTCATACATAGTGATGTATGTGGACTTATGAACTTAAGTGCCAAAGGAAGATACTAATATTTTATTACAGACGACCTATCTGGACATGGGTGCATCTAGCCTGAATTATTTGAAATATTCAAATGATTCAATAATGAAATAAAAAATTAAACTAAAAAGATATTAGAACTCTTCGATCGGATCGAGGAGGCGAATACTTATTCAGTGAGTTTTTGACATATCTAGAAGAGAATTGGATTCTCCCTCAAGTGGATTTTTTTTTTAGAACACAGTGTATCTGAAAGAAGAAATTGAACTTTGTTAGACATGGTTCAATCCACTATAAGGTTCACTTGTCTGCCTATTTTAGGGTTGTGCTCTTGTGGCTACTAGTTTTACTCTAAAAAAGATTTTGAGTAAATTTGTTGTATAGATTCCATATGGGATATGGATCGAGCGTAGACCTAGACTCTCTCACTTTCGGGTTTGGAGTTGATCGGCCTATGTCATATATTTGTACGCAGATGAACTTGGATCCTGGTCCAATAAGTATTTAAGGGTTATTAATTCTACTATGTTAAAGAACATAAGATGTTCATCAGTCGTAGGACATTCCTTTTGGAAAGGAGTTCCTCAAAGAAGAAACTAATCCTATCAAGTTGAACTTGAAAAAGTTTGACTAGTAGAAAAGAACCAACGTAATCTAGTATACCTACAGAACTAAATTTGATCAGATCAAATCTAGAGCCCATTAAAGTGTCATCTTTAAGGAGATTCGGTAGAGTACCGTATCAGTTGGATAGATACTTCAGTATCTAGATTCGGGATGGTGATCCTGTTGAGCTTGATGAGAACAACAAGGATTCGATCACCTATAGGGATACAATGTAGTGATCTAGAGCCACATGATCCAAATTGAAGTCCATGAAAATCAATAGTGTATGGACACTAGATGATTCACCTGAAGGGATAAAATTCATTGGGTGTGAATGGATTTTCAAAAGGATTAGAGTAGCACAGACGGGAAGGTAAAGATCTTAAAGCTCATTTGGCTATTACCTCAGAATTCAAACATACGTTTTGAACATATGCCTTTGTTATGAACAAAGACTAATTCTGTATTTAAAATGAAATAAAATATTCTATAGTGTTATTCCTTATGTTGTCTATAGATGAAATTCTCTTAATCGGGAATGACATCCTAACATTACAAGGAATAAAGATTTAGCTGTCATCTTATTTCTTCATGTACGAGACTAGATATGGTATCCTCACTAGAGATAGTGAGCAGATACCAGTCTGATCCAAGTGAGAGCCATTAGAAGATTATATAAACAATCCTTAAGTATTTGAGAAATACTAAGATTCAGTGACTTAAATATGGAAGTACTGAATTAAAACATGTGGATGTTTTAATTTTAGTCAGAAAAAGATGACAAAAAAAAAATGTCGGATCATACCCTAATTGTAGGAGCAATCTACTAGAAAGGTTCCAAGCAGGATACTGTAGCCTATTCAGTTAGTGATGTAGAGTACATCATGGCATATGTTGCTGCCATGTTACCTATGTAGTTATTGAGGTTCATTAGCAGGTTGGCAGTGGCATCCTCCATCGATGGTCCAGTCCAATCATAGCACTGGAGCCATAGCTCAGACTAAAAAACCAAAGAACCAGCATATTCTGCATGACTATCACCATTGATTTTAGATCAGGATGATGTCGATCTTTAGAAGATTGATATAAAAGAAAAACTTGACTGACCCATTTACTAAGGCCTCGAAACTAAGGAGTTCTACGAACTCAAGTGGAAGATAGGATATTTGATATCATTCTAATTGACTTTAGTCTAAGTGGGAGTTGTTGGAAAATATGTCCTAAAGCCAATCATCTAAGCAGTAGATGATTAGTATATGAATTATCTAATAATAATAGTTATTTGGCTGGTTCATCATAAAAGTTCTATATTCCTTAAATAAACTTCTAAATTATGATGAAGTTCTTAGAACCATAATCAATTGATAAAGGAGGATTTATCAGATGGTTTTTAAATTATTCAAGACTAAATGATAAGTTATTAACAAGGATGATAACTTATCGAGTGTAGATCGCTATATGCCATATGCGTTGGTTGTCCTCGTAACCAAGAGGTGTACAGATACTGGTATGGCATTTAGGTGAGATGTAGGAGTACATCTACACTGAATATGATCAATGTAGTACTCTACTATCAAGAGTAGCTAGCTAAGGCCAATGGGTATAAGTGTCCCTTCGACCTAAGATCACCATGGTGACTTGCAAGCAACTCACTATATTTTGGTGCCGAACTATCTGTATTTCCAATATAAGTTTGAAAGATTTTTGGGTATAGTCAAGTACTTGTAAAGATGGTGTGTGAGTCAAGATGGGATTGACCACTCTTGATTAACTTCAGAAAAAGAATGACTCACTGTGTTTCAATTTAGCAAAACCTGGGTCTGGGTAATCCTCGTGAGGTGTCATGGAATTTGCAAAATTTTGAGACACAATAAAGATGACTTGTATGAGTGTTTGACAGCATACTTAGAGTCATCTTGAGCATTATTGGTTATAGGGATGAATTATATGATAACCATAGGTCAGGGTTCTAAGAATGTTGCTTTGCATATATTCGATCTATCCAGACGTCGGAAACCATTGTTAGATGGTAACTTTGACTGATACAAAAATTAGTTTCTATACTATCGATTTAGGTTTGAACCTATAAGGTCACACATATTAGAGCTTGTAATTTGATCAAATGGTTAATCGATGATTGAGAATCATTTTGAGGTCAAACATTCAACGTGATTGATGTTTGACCTAATGCAAGTGTTGTTGGAGGATTGATTAGCAATTGGATTGCTAATTGGCTCAATTTGATTGAGCAATCGAGCTGAGATCAAGCCTAATTGAATTAGATTCAATTAGAATTGATTTGGACTTAATTAGGTTATGTCCAATTGATTTATTGGATAAGCCAATTGCAACGAAAAATTAATTCCTAGTTGGACTAGGATTTAAGTGCATCTAATTCCAAATTGACTTTAGATTTAAATCAGAATTAAATATGGTTTAATCTAATTTAATTGGGCTCCTAGTTGAGCTAGGATAACCCTTAATTGGGTTGTATTTAATCTGGTTTAAATGAGATTTTAATTGGGTTTAAAATAATTTTGACCTAGTCAAACAAGAGGAGTCCCAGTTGGACTGGGACTCTCTCTCTTTCTCTTGCGCCAAAGAAAGCCCATGCCCACATATATTTTTCAAAGGTTTATGTGAACATTCCCATGCCAATGAGAGATCCCTATGCCCCATCTATTAGATTATTTGGAATATATTTTGACCTGGTCAAAACTAGAAGTGGGAAATTATTTCCTACTTGGAAGAGTCTTCTTTGACTCAAACTCCTCCCTCCCTTGTGCGCCAACTCTACCCACGCCCCTCTATCTTATTCGGCCCTTTCTCCCTTTCTTTTGTACATGAGAATCAGTGGTTACACAAGATAATAAGTGGGAGGGGCATCTAAGAGTTGGACGCCCCATAGAAGTTTCCCCTTTGACTTGGTTTTGACCTAGTCTTGCAATAAAAATGGGCACCTCCTATGAGATGGCTAGAGGATGTGATAAATCTTAAAAAAATTATGAAAAATCAGAAAAGAAGGAGGAGAAGGTGTGGAGGACTTGTGGTGTCAATATTCTTGGAGAAGAGCCCTCAATTAAGACATCAAAGGTTGATGTCTTGAAGAGACAAGGTAAGAGAAGATTGTCTTCTCTTATATTTTTCTTTTATGTTTCTCTCTTTCTATTTTATTTATAATTTTTATATGATAAAAATTTGAGAGAGAGAGAGAGAGAGAGGATTTGGGTGTGGGGATGAGTGCTCCAAGTTGTTGGGGCATGGTGTTAGTTTTTGGACATGATCTGATCATGTCCCGATGCGAGAAGAAGAAGAGAAGAAGGTCTTCTCTTATGGTTTCTTTGAGAACCCTTCTTCTTCTTTTTTTGTGGGATTTTCATATGAATAAAATCAGAAATCTTAGATCTGAAAAATTAGAAAAATTTCTAGAGGAGAAGGTCTCCTCTTGTCCTAGCATAGAGATGTTTTCAGGACAACAATCGTTGATGTCCTAAAGGAGAAGATTTGTCTTCTCTTAGGATTTATTTTTTCTTAATTTTATTTTTTGATTTATTGAATATTCAAGGGTTGGATTCCTCCCTTATTCCTTCTCATGTTCTTCATCTCTTGGAGTGTCTAAGAGATCTGACATGTATTTGATTAACGATCAGGACGGATCCACGAGAAGCTAGCACTTCGAGCGGATCTTCGTTCGACGAACCTCCGATCTATGTTGTAGGTTTGTGTGGATCACCTGTAGAAGCTGGACACTTGTGTGGCTCCAAAGGCAACAATAGATTCAACCACAGAGTTCTCGATTCGTGTAAAGGTAAGAGATCTGATCTCTTGATGACCTAGATGCGATCTTGGGTTAGATCTAGAATTATTCTAGATCTAGATATTGATATGATCAATACCACTTATGATTAATTTAATTTTAGATTTATATTTACATCATAACATGTTATAGATCCTTGATGTAGAATTTTGTAATTTGATTCATGCATTTGTAGATTAAACTATTTAATCTATGTCTTCCGCTGTGTTAAATTTCAAAAAAGTTTCGAAATCTATGCATGAAACCCTGCATATTTTCCAATATAAAGGAAGAAAATTTCTCAGACTTTGATTGCTTGGACTTTCGAATATGATTCCTATTTATAAAAAGAGAGGAGGTGCCACATAAACCATCACATCCCAATTTGGGCATCCCTTTATCTAAATTATAGTGATTCAAATAAATTCCTTCATGCAAAAGGACTCCAAGGGGTGCATGATACATGGTTTTAGCATCAAAAAGTCATATATACAACTTTCCTTATTCAAATAAGCCACCCATATTTCTCATGAGGTGTTGGATTAGATCCAATTCTCATCAGATGGGCGAGAGAAGAGATAAGGGGGTGTGAACCAGTTTTCTTCAAGTAGAAGAACTCTTAGCACCAGATTTGAATATCCCTTGTGTTTCTTTGAAGAATAAAATACTCCACACCACCCAGGGGGTGTGGATAAGTCAAAGCCTATCCAATAGGCATCGAAGGGGAGAGAGAGGATCAGAGACCCAATGTAGAAGGACTCCAAATCCTTCTTCATGGCAAGAAAATCTACGCCCACTTATTTTGTTGGTGCCAACAAGGAAGAAGAGTCTCTTAGGACTCTTCATTTAGGCATGGAGTAAGGCTAGGAGGTGCCAACTCTTTGCAGTCCCTTTATGGCTTGATCCAATCCAAGTCCCACTCAAATATGTTAGCCAAATAACAGGGTTTGAAACCAAATCTAATTTGGTTAAGGAGTTAGGATTAGCCAACACGTGCTAGCATGTTAATTGGCAACCCTATTAGGATCCATTGATCCTAATAAAATTCAAATAAATTTCTTAATCAATTTTTTAATGTGTGTGATTTATTGATTCAACTTCTAGTTAGCAATAGGTCTGGGTGCATGTTGACCTAATTTTATTAGAACCTTTCTAATCGATTTAAGTCAAATACATGTTAGCCCAAGTTAACCAATTAGAACTCCTTCTGATTGATTCATGAATTAAATTTTTTAATTCATGAGAACCTACAAGACAAGATTAATGTCCAGCAAAGTATCATGCCTATCCAAAAGAAGTAGAATTTAATGAAAATACTAAATATATCCTTTAATGG